>OX465379.1:18317459-18440948 GCA_950004255.1 Mesopsocus fuscifrons
AGAGTGTAATAACTTTTTATTTAGTGGTCAGAATCTAAAATTGCGATAATATAGAAACTGAGTCAGCCATCATGCTAATCCAATCATTTCCTGAGGTACAGATTTATCCCAATTCTTGAGGAGGGTATGGTCCAGTAACTCAGTAACATAGTTTTGTATCGTTCTAAATGGGACTCGAACTGCTACCCTAAGAACGGAAGGACGAACATCTGCTGCGGGCCGCAGCTGCTGCAGGGGGTAACAACCTCCCCGCAGCCACAAATACATCTCCTTCCCAGGGGGGCGTTCAACCCCTCTGCATCTTTCCTGCCTAAGTTCAACGGCCTACAAGGGCCAGGGCCTTTGAGAAAGAAACAGTGTTCCTGTGTTCTTATAAACAACAGGCTAAGAAGAGGGTGCTAGTGTATAAGAGAAGGGTCTGATAGGGTCACCTTACGAAAAAGTCTTCCTAGCCTGTTATTTAAGAAGACAAGAACAATGTTGGTTACATCATAGTACCTATACAGGGTGGTACCTTTCGTGAAATCTGTACACAGGGGGATGATTTGGCCACTTTCTAGCCCGACAGTCGAATTTTCCCCACCCAAGTATCCATCAAGGTTCGGCCAGGCAGAGGTTCCCACGTTCACCCCTATTTTGTGCACGGTGTGTGCGTTATTCATGGTGTAGCCCTGTAATCTCAGGTTCTCAGTGCAGTCATCCAACCCTGCTGCGCCTCTGACCGTGAAGACAACCTGAACCTCCCCTGCTCTGCTTCCAGCCAAGAGGAACACCTACCAACAGCCAAGTGCTTTAGACCTGACCTACCAAAAAAAATTCCGTTCGGTGTTCACCTCTGATATGTTCTGCATGTCAAGTGAAATGTTTATCGAGGCTGTGGTGGTTCTGAACCCACCTAGACCGTATTACTGTTGCCCTGGTAAGTACCTGGCTGTGGGAATACTCGACCGTCGTTCGTGATTTTTACCGAATCACGTAGAGGCCACTAGGCTGTTTGTAGCGTCACCCTCCCCTGGTGCGGCTGGCGAGCACGAAGAGGTATCCAAGTGACCATGAAACCCTCCATAAATCGGTACCAAGTCAACAGTACCTACCATAGCTAGGCAGAGGCAGGCACCCGGAGTCGTTGTCCGGGCGATGGACCTCCCTTGCCCTAAATAAACCCTCCCTACATAGCCTACAACACAGTCCGGCTGCCTTCTAACGCGTCCTCCGCCACCTCCTCCCTTGGCGTAGGAAGACCAGAGTGCGTGTGGTGCTGCAAGGGCAAGGGTAGGGTTCTAAGGGTTTGAGCCTGGCTCCACGTGGACCCTAGGGTTATCCGAGGACAAACCCCATTGGGCAAGCAACCTCCTTTTGTAACAAATGTCCCGAGTCCACTTTCTAATCTTTGACTGGGACTGAGCGGGTGCACCTGGAAATTTTTAGGGAGCTAGACCGTTTCAAGAAGTATACATCGCTCTTCTGGAAGTATAGGTACATCGCTCTGCTGGAAGTAAAGGTACATCGCTCTGCTGGAAGTATAGGTGCATCGCTCTGCTGGAAGTATAGGTGCATCGCTCTGCTGGAAGTATAGGTGCATCGCTCTGCTGGAAGTAAAGGTACATCGCTCTGCTGGAAGTATAGGTGCATCGCTCTGCTGGAAGTATAGGTGCATCGCTCTGCTGGAAGTATAGGTGCATCGCTCTGCTGGAAGTATAGGTGCATCGCTCTGCTGGAAGTATAGGTGCATCGCTCTGCTGGAAGTAAAGGTACATCGCTCTGCTGGAAGTATAGGTGCATCGCTCTGCTGGAAGTATAGGTGCATCGCTCTGCTGGAAGTATAGGTGCATCGCTCTGCTGGAAGTATAGGTGCATCGCTCTGCTGGAACCGCTACCAAATACCAGCTCCCCACCCAGTACACGACAGGGACCTACAGTTTTATATGGTTTCCGAACCAACACAGCCTATCAAGGCTATCAGCTATCAAGGCTGTCCAATTTCATAACGATGTAAATACAGCAAAGTAAAATTCAGCACAGGAGCAATTTTCCAGGTTCTAATAAAAAAAATCCTGTAACTTGAACATGGTTGCTAGGGAAATAAAATTCCAACTGGAATGCATAGAGCTAATGTGGCACCTATACATAACTTACGAGTAAACACTTTAGGGTAAAAAAATTCCAGCCTAAGAAACCTTATACAGGGAAGAAACGAAACCCTTACCCTTCGACCCATTCAACAGGTACCGGGACATGGAAACCTGTTCTCCACCCCCCGCAGGCACGCACCACTGCACCCCCTATCTACCACGGCGTGACATTGACCCCCCTATGTAGAATATGCTAATAGGGGAAGGTGGAGATAATCCGGACAGCCCGCAGGTGAACAACAACCGGGTTGGTGGGTGATTGCGCCAATCACCACTTCCTCATCGGGTAAAGTGGGCGACTGAAGCCACATTTAGACCATCATATTTTGGATCCCATTTTAGATTAGAATAAAAAGTTATTACACTCTAAAGTGGCCTGATTTTAGGTTGGTATAGGAGGTGAAAATACCAAAAGTGACGTAAGCTTTGGCTACTTCTGCTAAGCTCCGCATCTTCTGCTACCTATCTCACTGTATAAGCTAACTGTATAGGAAGCATCAACAAAAGATATCGGTATATGAAAGTCTGACAAGGACACAGCTACTCTACTGTCTTTACTATGAAACCGGAAATCAAAACTTTCAACCCGCTATATCTACGAAGGGAGGAGACCTTTGGACCAAATTTAGAGTTCTACAAAACCGCTTACAAGTCCTTTATCGCGGCTGATAAACACATTCCCCAAATTCGATACCATGCAACAGTCTTCAGTGAAAGCGATTGGAGAAATAGGGGTAGGGGTAGCTCTGATTTGCATAGAAGCGTTGAGTAATGCCTTCCTCATGACAGGTGTGTGGAATATAGATGAAGAAAGGATAGCAGTAGAGGGTGTATACAGTATACAGGGTAAATGCTGCCCCCAGGGCGATATCATTAGCCCTTCACGGCTGCACCTGGTTCCCTGCCCAAATAGGGGAAATCTGGGTAAAGTGAACAACTAAGGGAAACCAGGGCAAAGAGGAACACGTTGTACTATGCTTGTGAGATATTATTTTCAGAGAGATTTAAGGGTCCGCTATACCTGACGGTGCATTTTTCGCCGCCCATAAGATTAACATTGCGAGCGGCGATTCATTTTCAAGGTTTACCCTTGATTGGAAGGACACAAAATTTTGCCTGTACCTAGCCCTAACAATGTTCTAGGGAGTGTTCGAAGCAGATTTCCCATTTTTGTACTGGTTTTCGAGATACAGCACTTTTCTTGAGGTATGCGATAGTAGCATTTGCAAAACAGTTGCAATAAAAGAAACCAGTGAGAAATTGGGGAATCTGCTTCAAACACTCCCTAGAACATTGTTAGGGCTAGGTACAGGCAAAATTTGTGTCTTTCCAACCAAGGGTAAACCTTGAAAATGAATCGCCGCTCGCAATGTTAATCTTATGGGCGGCAAAAAATGCACCGTCAGGTATAGCGTCCTCTTAACTGAACTACTAGCTAGGATTTCACAGCTTCGGCCCAGCTCTGCACATGGCTCGGCCTTCTATAGCATGCCACATGAGCTTCGGCCCTGCTCCCCAACACCCCACGTCGTCAGCTTCGGCCCTGCTCCCCAACACCCCACGTCGTCAGCTTCGGCCCTGCTCCCCAACACCCCACGTCGTCAGCTTCGGCCCTGCTCCCCAACACACCACGTCGTCAGCTTCGGCCCTGCTCCCCAACACCCCACGTCGTCAGCTTCGGCCCTGCTCCCCAACACCCCACGTCGTCAGCTTCGGCCCTGCTCCCCAACACCCCACGTCGTCAGCTTCGGCCCTGCTCCCCAACACCCCACGTCGTCAGCTTCGGCCCTGCTCCCCAACACCCCACGTCGTCAGCTTCGGCCCTGCGTCCCAGCACTAGTTGGCCTGCACCCCGTCGGGCTATTTTGGACGCGGTAACCGGGCAGAGGGGGGAGGGGGAATTTATGCCCCCCGAGCCATCGCTGACACATTTTCCGCTGTAGGCTATTTTTACTACCCTGAGCCCCAACAGCGCTACTCGTGCCAGACCCGGTCACATCAGCCCACCATCTCCAAATCTGCTGAACAGCCTCGACAGCCGGCTCACTAAGGTTCCATCCCGATCCTATAGAAATTTTTCTAACATTGAGGCTGTAGTGGTTGACATGCTGAACATATCAGAGGTGAATGCCGCTCAAAAAAACTTTTGGCAGGACCGGGATCGAACTCTCAGTATCCCTCTAAAATCTTCCACCACACACAGCTACACTACTGGTGAATCCCTCAATTTAAATTTGCATGGCTATATAACCCTTCCAAACAATGCGACAAAAAAACAGTAGGACCACATGTCTTGCCTGGCGGAGGGCGCTCCAGATTTCGCAAAAAAAAAGAGCGCGGGAAACTGAGTATCAGGTAGATATACCTCGAAATAGGTATGAAGGACCTAGGTAGCAGACAACCCCATCCTCGAGTTCCAAACAAAAGGTAGAAGCAGAAGAAAAACCATGAGGAATCTGAATCTATTCACCCCGGGGCAGGCTGCCGGCCAAGCTCTAGAGCGCCCGCTAAAGATGAACACCGACACCTGACACCAGGGTGAAATGTCATTTTTCATCTCTGCAGGTCCATTACACATTATTTGTTTACGTTTTTTCTGCTTTCTTTATGAGGAAACTATTGGATGTTTATGTTCTAAAAAACAATACTTATGTCTTTTTAACGTCATAAATTAGGTAACAGGCTACGTTGTGATTTTTACGATCGGTTAATTTTTTGGTGGACTGTACAGTTGTCTCCTCTTTAAAAAAGGAACGCCTCTCTATAGCGAGCTCTCTCTATAGCGAGGAAATTGACACGGTCCTTTGACAGTCGTTACAGAGAGAGACTGATGCATGTTACTTAACGACACATTCCTGAGGAAACTATTGGATTTTTTTCCCCTTCTTAAATACGTTATGGGAGAGGTTATGTTTGTTTATGTTCACATGAACCAAACCACAGCACTTTTTCTCACGTTACCATAGAAACTAACCTCCTTTTTGCAATAAAACATTGTTAATCCTTAATCAATTCTTTCAAGAACGTAAAGTAAGCAAAAACTCATTAAAGTGAATTTTGGTTATTTCACAGTGTTTGAATTACCAAACATCAATACAGGCCCGTATCCAGAAAGCGGTCATGGGGGGGTTTTAGTGTCAAGGGGGGGGGGGGGGGGGGGGGTTAGCCTATATTTTTTTGCTCCACGTTGGCATTACCATGTTAATTCCCCCCCCCCCCCCCCCCCCCCGCGTGGATACGGCTATGCATCAACAAACCAATGATTGTGAGGTGCCCAAATGACATTTTAATAAATTTTTTCTTACTTTTGGTTCCCAAAAAATTGACTAAGGACACTCATGAACATCTCCTCTCACCATGAAATTACTGAAAGCCAAAATAATCAACAACAGAGAACCCACACACGGAGAGTTCGTGTTCATCTTTAAACAACTTGTACTCCTTTGTGTAAAAAGATAGAATTTAAAATGCATTTCTCATTGTCGGGTGGCCTGTGAGGAGGGCTTGCGTAAGCTAAGGGTGGGAGCAACCTCAGGCCCCCCGACTCCCAAGTCACCACTCCAAGGTCACGTGCTTTGGGGTGGTTGAACTCCCATCGCGCCTAAAAAAAGGGTTAAAGCCACAGAGACACTGAGTGACTCGAATCAAAAACCTGGCGGCCCCTTCGAGTACCCTTATGTCTGCCCAGGTACAGCCCATTAAGAGGAGACTCCACGCAGCCAGGAAATTTCAAAATTTTATGTTAGGTATACCCACCCCTAGAACGAAGAAAAAATTAGTCTGCGGGAAAATTCTATTCCCTGGTGGTTTCAGTTATTCTGGATTTTTTATTCTCCAAAGTGTTTACTTGTAAGTTAAACATGGTTGCTAGGGAAATTAAATTCCAACTGGAATTTATGGAGCCAATGTGGCACCCATTTTTAATGTACAGGTAAACACTTTCGGGTATAAAAATTCCAGAAGAATTCTGCCAGCCTAATAGCGTCTACACTGTTCCAGATTCTGAATTGTTGAAATAGTGTTGAAAAAATTTCCGCCACGCCTGGATTTGAACCCTCACTATACATAAACGTTTCAACAGATCGATCATTTATAGTAGCGCCACCTTGACCTGCCTGGCCCGAGGGCATTCTGTGAACAGTGCAGAATGCCCTCGGGCCAGGCAGGTCAGGGTGGCGATACTAGGACCTATTACAATGTGGCTTTACTGGGAATTGCAACAACTGAATAGTTTGTTTATAACATAATAAATCGAGAAATCAACAAATAATGTTTCGGAAATTATAAATTATTGACCAAAAGTGGCCAAATAAAAAGACTACCTTCCCTATCTTGGTGGCTTTCAAACACCCTTAAAGAGTGCACCTACACATTATGAATACACTTGACTCACACGACTGAGGTCCTGGGTTCGAATGCCAGTATAGCAGCAATTTTCTTTTGGTAGCATGAATGTCACACCAAATATTCATTTGGCTTCGGCCAACAATCAGTTTGTTTAATTAACATCTGTGCCTCCGGGCCAAGGGACCGTAGGTATGTGGGCCCTTAACTTTCGATATGTAATATTTGGACCATGGGCCTTATAATGGCACACCCTTTATGCCCCAATGGCCGGTACCTTTAGCATTGTATATCGTGTATATGCACCACGCCCTCTGCCATACGACCTTCACTTGTTAGCAACGTCTCCCTATCGTAGGTATGGACGCACGTGGCAGTAGACTAGAGGTACATTTCAAACGTGTCTATAGAGCAAAAAGCGGAAGGCCGGACGTGCATGGCTCAAGACGAGAAATAAATATATATATAGGTACCCATCAGCGCTGGGTAGGTTTAGGACCCGCTTGTCTGACTAAAAAAAATCTCAACAACCCGTGACTAGATCCAGGATCCTCTTGCATCAAAATGGACCACCCAAAGAACGAAAAAAGTGGTTTCTGGAAAACTTTGGTAGGATTGGGATCGAACCGGTGTCGGAAGTTCTCACGGTAGACGTATCGCTTCGGGTCACCTGCTGCCACCTGGCGACACCTGCAGATAGCTAGACAACGTAACCATTGAGGGGCAGGTGGGGAGGTCACCCTAGGTGCTGTCATATCAACACCTCGATATCTCGATTGACATTGGTAAGTCCACCACCATTGGTGGCGCCACGTGCTGCGCAATATTTATAAACAAACCCATACAACAATCCAATGCCACACTCACTTGTTCCATAAACAAACAATACCATAGAGAAAGACAGCGGTTACCATGGAAACTATCGATATTATCGATCGATAATTGAGACAAGATGGCGGTGGACGTACCGGTGTCTATCGAGATACCATAATCAATACCATCCCTGCCATTTTTCACACACGAGATAGTAAGATTTGGTTTATTTACATTTCACGCACCCCGAGACAACGCTAGCATTCATCCAGCGGGAAATCTCACGGCAGCCCAAAATTTATACAGGCAGTAGCTGTTCAAACCACCACCTGCTCGAAATTTTTCAGACATAATTTAAAAAAATGTGGATTTCACTAGTTGCTAAAGTCTATACAATACTTAGCTGTCACCTAAAAGTTCACTATAGCGCCACAGAAATTCGCCAATACCGGGACTCGAACCCGCGACCTACAGTTTTAGGTGGGTTCTGAACCACCACAGCCTCGATATATATTTCAATTGCCATGCTAAACATATCAGAGGTGAATGCCAATCTGAAAAACTTTTTGGTAGGATCGGGATCGATCCCAGACATGAAGACAACAACAGGGGTGTCTATTTGACAGATAAGGGAATGTCCAGACGTTTACACTCGTTATCAGTTATCACCCCAGACTGACCGTTTTGACCTATAAGGGTGTAATGGGCAATGCCCCCAAACTCTGCGCTTTCTATTCATTGCACCAGACCAGTGTCTGGTTAGGTTACGATTTACTTTCTCGCTAGGCTAGAAAGTATTGTTTTAGTATAAAATTATTTTAGGTTTCCCATGATCGGAAAAGTCGGTCCGTCCATTCATCCACAAATCCTATCTCCACAATGTCACCCTTCTCTATAACGAACTCTCTCTGACCTCGTTATAGAGGGACTACAGAACGGAATGAGGGTTAAATTACCCCGTTAGCGCATAACTGGGAAAACTCTGGTTTAGGAGATACAGGGTGGCGCAGCAGTTATACGCCACATTATGTTGAACAGAGTAGATAGAATCTAAATGCGGGAAAGTTAAGGACGACCATTGTCAATCCCTTTAAACTTAATCATACTTTACTGAGGATAAAACTTGGGGAGATTTATTTGTTCTGAAAAATATAATACGTATCATTTTAGATACTGAAACGACTTTTTATACGTATGTGTATTGTAAGTAGGTACAGAAGTTGTTAGAACGACCGTCAGGGGACCAGGTACAATTTCTGGCTCTAGAGAGAGCTCGCAATAGAGAGAGGTCGCTATAAAGAGAGTTCGCTATAGAGAGTGTTCGCTATAAAGAGAGCTCGCTATAGAGAGTGTTCGCTATAAAGAGAGCTCGCTATAGAGAGTACTCGCTATAGAGAGAGCTCGCAATAGAGAGTGTTCGCTATAAAGAGAGCTCGCTATAGAGAGTGTTCGCTATAGAGAGAGGTCGCAATAGAGAGAGGTCGCTATAGAGAGGGTTCGCTATAAAGAGAGTTCGCTATAGAGAGAGCTCGCTATAGAGAGTGTTCGCTATAGAGAGAGCTCGCTATAGAGAGGGTTCGCTATAGAGAGTGTTCGCTATAGAGAGAGCTCGCTATAGAGAGGGTTCGCTGTAAAGAGAGCTCGCTATAGAGAGAGCTTGCTATAGAGAGGGTTCGCAATAGAGAGAGAGCTCGCTATAGAGAGTGTTCGCTATAAAGAGAGCTCGCTATAGAGAGTGTTCGCTATAGAGAGAGCTCGCAATAGAGAGAGGTCGCTATAGAGAGGGTTCGCTATAAAGAGAGTTCGCTATAGAGAGTGTTCGCTATAAAGAGAGCTCGCTATAGAGAGAGCTCGCTATAGAGAGAGCTCGCTATAGAGAGAGCTCGCTATAGAGAGAGCTCGCTATAGAGAGAGCTCGCTATAGAGAGTGTTCGCTATAGAGAGAGCTCGCTATAGAGAGGGTTCGCTATAGAGAGTGTTCGCTATAGAGAGAGCTCGCTATGGAGAGGGTTCGCTGTAAAGAGGGCTCGCTATAGAGAGAGCTTGCTATAGAGAGGGTTCGCAATAGAGAGAGAGCTCGCTATAGAGAGGGTTCGCAATAGAGAGGGTTCCAAAATGGTCAGGATTTGCCAAGGGACGTTACAGCGAGGTTTTCGCTACAAAATCGGTCTCTCACACGATGTTTTTAACGATTTTCTGATTTCCAGTAGCAACAGCTCAGACTCAGACTAACTTCAAGATTTCCCGCCAAAATTCAAACAGGCAGATGATTTTGCGCGCGTCAAGACAGACTCGGCGCCCCCCACAAAACTAAAGGGACCCCACACGTGCGAGCCCAACTCTCCCACTCTCAGGTCGTTCACCCAAACGTACCTGGAATTCGACTCTGAGTAGGGTGTGTCGAACTCTAATGCGCTGGAGACAGGGTACCTGGTCTCCACCTGAGCCTATAGTGGCATACAGGGTACCTGGAGCCCTGTACACAAGGGGGGTGATTTGCTCACTATCACCCCCTACAGTCGAGTTCCCCCCCAGCCGGGCTGGACAAGATTTACCAGGGATCTAACCAGGAATAGTCGAGATTTTTCTACTTAGGCCCTGCATGGCTATTGACCACAAGCGCGCTACAAAAAGAACAAACCACCTACTGTTTGTATGAACCACATAACGTGGAAGTTGTATTCTACAGCACGTAAACTCCATATGCCCTACCCATATAGCATGCCAGTGGCGTACCTAGCGTTGTTATATACCTACAGGGGGGAAGAGATCCTACCTCATGCAGGCCACCTAAAGTCGCCATTGTCAATGCCATAGAATAAATAAACAAAAGGTATGTCTGCATGCATGGACAGTAGGTACATACTAGAAAACAGCTGCGAAGCGGATATAACGAAGGAAATGACGGAGATGGGTCTATTGTGCCATAAAAATACCATGCGGTACATATACTCGTATGTTCAGGCGTATTAAGGGTGTCTACGCAGTCGTGTTTGTTTACGTTTTTTCTGCACATTTTATGAGGATACTATTAGATGCCGGGCAAACAATAGTCGCACTAAACTTTCTCGCCCCGTATCAAATTTTCGTTTTTTTGCGATTTTTTTATGACTTTGTTTTATTTTTACGCAATTGAAAATCTGATGAAATGCCAAGAGCAGTGAGCTGAGATAACTCGTAGGTAGGTACCTAGTCTGACGACAGCGACGAGACTGTCATTCTATTACTGTAGGTATAGTATAGCCACTCTGACCTGCCTGGCCCGAGGGCATTCTGTGTACAGTGAACATGCAGTACAAAATGCCCTCGGGCCAGGCAGGTCAGAGTGGCTATATACCATAAGTTGTCCCGAATTCGTTCCAACTATTCAGAAATTTGGAACACTTTTTTGACAAAAAGGGCAGTGATTTACAAAATAACATAATTCTGCTACCTTAAGTAACTGTAGTTTTCAACCAATTCATTTTTTGTTGCAATTGATCCTCAAGCATCTATTTTCAACACACTGACCAATTTCCAATGTAATAGACTGAAAACTGTAAGTAAGTTCAACTATTCAAAAACGCGATTTTTGAATTATTTTTGATGTTTGATGTAGCGGCCGCATTTTTTTACCAATCAAAAATTCCTTCAAAATGTGTCCCTCGGCCGTGATTTGAGACAGGTTCATACATTTCATCAAAATCAGGTGAACGGTATAGGTATGAACGGACAGACTTTTTCAAGATACCACTATTCGACTAAGAAGACCCCCAGGATCATGGGAAACTTAAAATCTCAATTTCGAAATTTTGCACAAAAACAATACTTTCTCGCCATATTGGCTAGTGAGAAAGTAAAAACAACAGAGGTTTGGGTTCTGTTATTTCTTTTGGCCGAAGCCAGTACATCGTAAGAGAAAAATTTTTCCCTTACGCCGGGATTCGAACCCGGACCTCTCAGGACACAAAGCGGACCCCTTGACCGCTCGGCCACTGGAAGGCCCTGAGTCGTCGTTCATGCAATACCCAAGAACGTTGGGAATATGGATTCGTACACACAGCTAATCAGTTAGGTACTCAGTGAAGCCTGTATGGCACAAGGTCATTGCTCTGCTACAAACTGCAAACCCCAAGCCATAGGCAGTATTTGTAAACAATATGATACCAGTGGCGGTAGAAGGGCCTACCTAGAGGGGACACCAGGAAAAATCTGGACCATTCGGGACTCGATCTTGAATCCTGGATGTGTACGCGCCAAACTAGGGGGTTCTAAACAGGGACAAGTGGTTGATTTAGTATGCCAATTAATTATAATCAACTTCCGTTGAGCCCTCTCCCCTAGTCTCATCGCTAAGCAAGCAAATTGCCAACATGCGATTTACGCACTTTTCTGCATTCCATCGCATAAAAACCGTTGGCAACCTTGGTTTGACTCAAATTTTCCACATAATAAAATTCAAATAACTTACCTTACAAGAATAACTCCAAAAATACGCGAGAAATCGGAGAAAATCACTTAAAATCAAGTTAAAAATTATTTCTTGAGCAGTTCCCGGCTAACGTCACGCGTTGTTTATTTCCCTCTGAATGAAAGTATTCTTGAAAATGAAAAAATTGAAACTTTTTGTCATGTTAAAAATTTCAAAAGTTTACTCCAATAGAATTTTTCGAAAAATTAAAAGTTTCGGCCATATATTATTTAAAAATTCAAAATATATCACAACTTTAAAATTTATTAATAAGTAAAAATAATATTTAAATTATTCCTGAAGTGAAAATGTTAATAAATAATTTTGAAATTTTGGCGCGAAAACGACCGTGTCGAAACTTGACAAAAGTGGTACTAGAATACTATAATTCAAAATGGCCGCCAACGCGTCAACAAGCATTTAGAGAAACTGAAAATTTTCTGTTTTGGGTCATGATTCTAGATAGTTCGAGCTGAAATGTAGGACTATTCGCATAATATGCTATAAAGATACAGAAATAGCCTTTTAAATGCAACAGGTATCGGGCGTAGTGTCCGAAATGATGGCCTTTTCGAGTGAGAAAAGGCCTCTAAAAAGATCAAGATTGGGCCCTCCTGACGTCTACCCTCAGGACCCGAAACAGAAAGAGGCAAGTCATTTATTTTTACAAGGTAACCTTTCCAGAAATTATTAGACCATTTCAAAAAGTATCCATCGTGCTCAGCTGGCAGGACTACCGAATTCCAGCTCCCCACCCTTCCTGTTAGTGTACGACTGGGACCAACAGTTTTAGACGTGTTCCGAACCATCAACATTTCATTTGTCATATTAAACATATCAGAAAAACATTGTGAGGATCGGGATCGAACCAGCACTTTTCCTTTCTTTTCTAGGACGAACTTAACCAAAATAATGTGAAGCACGGGTTCAGCATAAGTCACCAGCCGTCAGATGAGTTTGGTTCAGCAAGAAATTGTAATATAACAGCCAGTAAAGTCGGAGCTTATTTCGGAGGCATTCAAAGCAAGAAAGAAGAACTGAATACGTTCCCAGACTCAGGAAGAAAGCGTCAACAAATCAATACCAAGGACAACTTTTGGCCAGCGACGGCGAGAACGAAGAATGCGATCGAGAACTGGTTCAAGGATCTGGCCGGGAATAAGTCTCTGAACTTGCTGTCGAAAAAGGTAACTATAACCAGGATCGAGTCCCGATGTGTCGAGATTTTTGGGTTCCCCTCTCTTCACACCCTTGTTTGCAAGGTATCGAAAGTTGCCAGATGGTTGACATCAGGTGGCCATCTCGGCATGGGCTTCTAATCATGGCTTACAGCTTGGCTTACTGAGTGGCTGCTTACCTACTCCACAAACTCAAAGAAGCCGCTTTGTCTGGCAACTTACGATACCTTGCAAACGAGTGTGTGAAGAGAGGGGGAACCTTCCAACAAAAAATTTCCCCTCATTCCACCGTCGTTTCCTGGAAAAACTCCACTGTGGGTCGTGATTCTCACCAAATCACCCCGTTGTGTACTTAGGTCACGGAAGGTGGCACACTGTATCCCATTATAGGCCTCATATCTGTGAAAGATAATTTTCCATGTTATTCCTTGGATGTGATTTATTATTACCCATAGTCTTCATGCCAATTTAGCGATAACACAATTATCACTTGAGTCTAACCGGAGGATAAGTGTTTGTGTTTAGCTTATCAAATTTATCTGGCGGTTAGTAGTTTTCTAGTTCTCCAGATGGTTAACTTGAGCAATTGATAGCTCGTTATCATTAGCGCATAGTTCTCGCAGATTTAACTTGAAGATAAGACACGGAGAGTATGGGGCGTAACATTCCTATAAGCCTAAACGTTCCAGTCGTTCTTCACTTGTCTCAGTACGCGGAGATCATTTGTTTTTCTTGGAGGAAGACCTTTAATGTTTTCTACCTATCTTGCCTGCTAGTGGCAAGTTCAGTTACAATGGAAGAGTTTGAAAAGATATTCCGGTTGAAGGTAAGACAGTCATAGAGAAAACTAAACCGACTTGTGACCTGAGAGGTCTGGGGTTGACCCCTGGCGGAAGCGAAATTTTCCGCATTCGGCACAGATTGTTTCGGCCAAGTGCTTTTTGGCTTCGGCCAAACGTCTTTGGTGTTTTGCCTATAAGCACCCAGTAAACAGAAAAAAAGAAAACCGAATCAGGTATTTTTGCTTTCTTACCTTAAGTATGGGCTGAGAAAGTACATTGGGTGCTAAGCTAAACGTACGTGAAGATAAATCCACCACCTGGATCACCCTTCCCTTAGGTGACACTGGTACGTGCAAACAGGTCACTATGTTTAGCTTTCACTGGAGAACAAATCCCTTCGAAAGATAGAAATGGTGGTAGAATTACCGTACTATATACAGTATGCCATTATGATTGGCTAAAGTCTGCTGTCTGGGAAGTAGTGCATGCGCACTGCCGAATAAGCGAAGGTGCCAGCGCGGATGCGTCACCTGGCACGACGTCACTGACAGATGAAGATGAGTCATAACGCTCTGCCGTGGTAAAATACGAAAATGGAGCCAAATCGCCTGTCGGATGTTGTCAGAACCTCTCTAATGGCCGAGTTGTATTCGATGAGTTGCAGAGGACACTACTGAATATTGAAATGTTCTGAAATATATTGTCTTTATTCACACCATGGCCAGTTAATTTCTGAAGCTAAAAAGACGTATCATATTTCAGAACATCACCCCTTACCTTCTTATATTTACTTGTTTCAGGCGCCGAACTTCAACAAGAAAGAAGAAATGTTTGTGCTACTATGCGAACATAATGTTCCTCTCATGCGTGCCGCCTGGTTCCTTAAGCTCAGTTCGGCCTACACTGTCGCTGTGTCTGAAGCTAAAATGAAGAAGAGACAGCTACCGGATCCAACAGAAGGTATGCTCAAGACCCAACATACATTCGCTATTTGTTTACGTTTTTTGTGCTCACTTTGTTAGGAAACTATTTAAATGTTCTGAAGACTGCTACTGGATGTTACCATAGTCCCTACAAGCTGACTGTTATTTGTTGTGTTACAGAATGGACCATGACGTTAACCCGTTTCCTCAAGGAGCAGCTGGTTAAGCTACAGGATTATTACCACAGTCCTTCGCAAGATTCCATCATGACCGAGGACCAAAAGCAAGCCCTCAAACACTGGAACTACTGCTCCCGACTGGCTAAATATCTATATGAGGTAAGCAAGCTATCTGCTAGTTAACTTAAAAGTCTACTATAGTGTCCCGAATAGTTGTTGGTACCTTTTATCATCCTGCCCTTATCATAACAGTCTACTTTTCGGCTTCTTTCACGGGAAAATAAATTTACTAACTTTATGTGAACGGTATGGTGAACGCCACCCTTAGTAGGAAGATTATTGATTTATCGGTCAAATAGTGGTTTAGAGCAATCCTTTCGTTACTTGTTGCAAAAAACCAGAGCTTTCTGTCGTCACTGGTTGCTTAGCGGTGATTTTTTGAAAAAACGCTTGCAATTTTTGTGTAATGTTTTTTTCAAAAAATTATTGCGAAGTAACCAGTGACATTAGAGAGCTCTGGTTTTTTGCAGTAGGTAAAGAAAGGATTTCTCTAAACCACTATAACAATTCAAATCACGATAGGGACCTACAGTTTCTGGTGGGCCTCGAAATATATTTCACTTGACATGGTGAACATATCATACTTATAATAACTAACTTTATATAATTTTCTAGGAGAATCTTCTAGAACGGCAGGAAATGCTAAAGTGGATTCTAGAACTTCTAGACCGTCTGAAGTCTTCTACTCCTGAGGATGGGGTCCTACGTCTTCTTCTCCCATTGGCTCAGCAGTATCTGGATGAATTCGTCCAATCCGAGCTGTTGTCGCGTCGGTTGGCCTACCTGTGTGCCCGGAAGTTGTCTACGCTCGCAGCTAACGGCAAATCTGCTGCCACGCCTGTCAGGCCACCTGTTTCTAGTGCCACGACCCCACAAAACGGGTATGTAGTTTTTGTTTCTGTATGGATAGGGGTTAAAAATTGATTGGACTCTACTGTCTCAACTATGAAACCTACCCAATTTGGAGGCCAAAATTTTCAACCCCTCTATCTACGAAGGGGGGAGACTTTTGGAACAAATTTAGGTTTCTACATCCCCCCTTGGTAGAAGTTATTTTATCATCCGGTCCAAACGTTCTATAATAGCGTAGACTGCTCACGGCTGCTATGTTGCGAACCAGGCAGTCTACTGCAATATGATACCTATGATTTTGTACAAATGATTTTAGTTGATAACTAGTTTATTTTCAAAGCGAATTCGGGGAACTGTTTAACTGGACCTTGGCAAGTCAGTGTACGAATTATGAGTTACCTCCGACATAATTTACTTACTTAAAATCCAAAACATTTCTCAGTTTCAATGCGGGAGTGCCGTGGTGGTATCCGTTCTCCTTGACCTTCCTTTTGTTCCTTGATGTGAGATTTTTCAAAAGTAGAGCTGCGCCTTGATTCTCATGATGACGTTAGCCCTATCAGTACACTCGGCTTTGGCCTTGAGTGAATGAAGAAAACTGAGTCGAGAGCGAATTATCTGATGTTTTTCACCCACTTTTATATTTTAGAGTGACTTTTTTGGATAATATAATTGGTAGATTATTTTTGTTTGTTCAGTGATCGTGCGAGTCCTGTCTCCGGAGTATTTGCAGATCTTTTGCAATGTAGTCACCACCGTGACGTCATCATAGCCCTCTCCTGCATACTACAGGTAAAATTGAAAATCGCACGACCGCCATTGGCCGTGGCTGCTCTAAAAGCTAAACATAGTGTGCTATTCGAGCGAGGAAACAAATGACTGAGAATAGGACACTATGTTTAGCTTTCACTGGAGAACGAATTCCTTCTAAAGATGGAAATAATGGTGCAATTACCGTACTAAATACAGTATACCATAGCCTAAAACTGTAGGTCCCCGTCGTGTACTAACACGATGGGAGTGATTCTTGAGTTTGCTGGGCTTAATGAGTGTATTTCTGGTGTGATTTAGGTGATTTGTTTGGAGTGCCCCACTGCACTGGTGTGGAACTGCATCGGAGAAGGAAAGTCTACTTCTCCATTGAACTGCAGCCCGCTGGACCAGCTGTCTATAGCTCCTAGTGAGCTGCCTATGCCTAATAGGGCCAGCAATGCTTATTTCAGGTATATCAATCTACTTACACCTATATGGGTCCGTATGCGAGCTGTAGACAGTAGGCCCGATTAGCACTGTGGCAAAACATTGAGCTATTAAGCAAAAGGACCCACGATCTAGTCCTGGCTGGTTGAGATATTTCCTTGGGCGGTTCCAAGTGTAGAAATGGCATAACTGCTGAATTGCAGATTGTAATAATCAATTGTTTTTCAGACACCAAATAAAGATGGCGGAGGAGGGCGTAAAGTCGCGAAGTCGCGCGGCAGAGTCGCGGTGGTCTTGCGACAAGTGGCAGCAGAGTAGCGACGCGCAGACCACGTCGCGCGTCCTCAACGCTCTCGATGCTTTAGACCGGCACTGCTTCGACAGGACCGACTCAAACAATAATCTGGATACTCTGTACAATAGTATATTTCCCAAGGATAACCCTGCGCCGGAAAACGTGAGCTATTGATTAATACGACATGGGAGAGGTGTTCTTTATTTACGTCACCTGCACCAAAACAAAGCAGTTTTTCTCATGTTTTCATAGAAACTAGACTCTAAGCTCTGTATTTATACGGAAATTGCAACACCATATTGTCGCCACAACATATTGTCGCAACCTCGGTAACAGAGAACTTAGGTTGGCGTTCTGAAATTGAAAATTGTTTATGTTTATTGAAATTGAAAAGTAAACAAGTGAGTGCTGAAAACGCCGGCTTTCAAGGTTTTCCATTTTCCTTTTGCCTTTTTTGGCTGGTTTTAGAAATGAGTTAGGATGTGCTGTTGTGTTTCAAAAGTAGTTCATTGCGAAATGTATTTATTTGGAACAGGGAGGGAGTTTGCAGAACTAAGCAGGCAATGCCTTGTTGAAGTCGTGCCAGTGTTTGTGTTTACAAGCAAGAAACAAGAATATAGAAGGCGGTTGAGGACGATGATGCGTCGACTCTGTGAAACTGCGCCACATATTGAAGGCGGTGAATATGGTGTCGATAGTACCTGTTTGCATATAGTGTCCGTACTAGACTCCTTATGGTCGAGGATGACACTTGCCCCATCTTTCCTTAAAAAAACAACTGAAGAAAAAAAAAATTGTAAACTGGCGACAAAGACACTTCTCCATGTTTTCAGGTGGCCTCAGACGAGTGTATCGTGGATATTTTGTGTGAATGGGCGGTGAGCAGTGTGCGATACGGGGAGCATAGAGCCATGGCTGTCGCAATGTTGCTAGAGAAGCGACAATCCGTGCTAAGTGGCGACACTGGGGAGGGGGACGACAGGGAAAGTGTTTCCTCCCTTACAGGCCCGCACAACCCTGTACCTATTTACCAGAACCTGCTGATGAAGTACCTAGACAACGAGGCTCCAGTGCTGGGTAAGCACCACCATCTTGTCGCAAGTATCGATCGATAATATCGATAGGTTACGATGGAAAACGCTGTGATCGTCGTGTTTGTTTACTGAACAAGTGGTTTGTTGTTTGGGTTTCTTCATAAAAATTACCCAGCACGTGGCACCACCTTCACTACTTCAAAATGGCAGCTAACGGTATGTTTTTTTGTTCTGTTTTTCAGAGGATAACGGTTCGGCTAGCAACAAAACAATGTTCACGAACCTCGTTCATTTGTTCGGAGAGATGATCCGCCATGATGCATTTTCACATGATGTCTACATGTGTACCTTAATCTCCCGTGGTGACCTCTACAACTCAGGTATAACCTAGATCTATACATTCTTGAGGTAGCTTTTGAATCACCGCAGCTCATCAAAGCCTGACAAGGACACAGCTACTCTACTGTCTTTGAAGGGAGAAGACCTTTGGAACAAATGTAGGGTTCTGCAACACCGCTTGGATGTCCTTTATTGCAGCTGATTTACACATTCTCCAAATTCAATACCATGCAACAGCTTCATTGTGTCTTAAGGGGAAATACACCCATTTGGTTCGCAATGCTACGTACTTCAAGCCCTACTCCGAAGTTACAGGGCGAGTGAAAAGTGTTTATAGGGGGATGTAAACCTGAGACTCTTTGTCGTGAGGTAGTGTTGTATTTTTGCATGAAATGGAGTAATAAGCCCACAGGAGCGATTTTAAACAGTCAACTACCAGTCCACATGTTTTTTTGACAGATCGCGAAAACCCAACACTACCTCACGCGAAATATTTTTTTGTAACGTTTCGGATTAAAACAGTATGATTTTATCGTCACATTTAGTAGAAAAGCTTGATAAATGTTTGTAATATTTACCGCCGCCATGTTACATGTTGACAATTTTTATTTCACTTACGGAAGTGGGTAATTGCAACACCATTTCTCTACTTTTTCTCCTGTAAAAGCTAAACGTAGTGTCCTACTTTCACTCGTTCGTTTCGCGTTCAAATAGCACACTATGTTTAGCTTTTAGAGTAGACACAACCGATACGATATTGCAATTACCAGTCTCCGGTGGTACTAAAATGTAAACATTACTTTTGTCGAATATTTACTTTCGCACAGTGGTTTTGGCGGAGTTCGTCGAGAATGTATGGTGGCCCTTAAGGGTCCGCTATACCTGACGGTGCATTTTTTGCCGCCCATAAGATTAACATTGCGAGCGGCGATTCATTTTCAAGGTTTACCCTTGGTTGGAAAGACACAAAATTTTGCCTGTACCTAGCCCTAACAATGTTCCAGGGAGTGTTCGAAGCAGATTTCCCATTTTTTTTACTGGTTTTCGAGATACAGCACTTTTCTTGAGGTATGCGATGCTAGCATTTGCAAAACAGTTGCAATAAAAGAAACCAGTGAGAAATTGGGAAATCTGCTTCGAACACTCCCTAGAACATTGTTAGGGCTAGGTACAGGCAAAATTTTGTGTCTTTCCAACCAAGGGTAAACCTTGAAAATGAATCGCCGCTCGCAATGTTAATCTTATGGGCGGCAAAAAATGCACCGTAAGGTATACCAGTGTGTTTATAAACAGGCGGATACGGAGGCACCAAACCGGAGACGCCTGGTGACGGGCGAGGAACGAGTAACGATGACGAAGGCAGTCTGTTTCCGGGTATTGATCTCAAGCCAACTAAGATGGAAGTGCAGGGTCATGATTATGATGACAGCAAAATCGATGACGATTTGGATAAACTCTTGCAGCATATCAAAGAAGAACAACAAAACTCCATGGTAAGTTTGGTGAAGAAACCAATCCCACTGGAGTTTTTCCACAGCATGGCCATCATCACTCCCTGGGAGAATTTATTCAGCTCAGTCCGTGGTGGTGTTCTATAGCCATTGGGAGCACTCCCGAGACCAACTAGTTATCTCTGCTATGTGTTCAAGCTGTTGTTATCAAGCGATGGGGACCTACAGTTTAAGGTGGGATCTTAACCACCAGGTACGCACTGTCATGTTTATTTGTATTCGTCTGAACCATAGCATAGCACTTCTTCTCATATTATCATTGTGGGTTTGTTGATGTTTGGTAATTCAAACACTGTGAAGTAACCAAAAGTCATTTTAATGAATTTTTGATTACTTTACGCCCTGAAAAGAATTGACTAAGGATTTACAATGTTTTTATTTCAATAAGGATGTTCTATGATAATATGAGAAAAAGTGCTTTGTTTTGGTTCAGGTAAACATAAAAAATTAACATCACCTCTCACATGTCGCCTTAACGATTTATTTTCTTCTGTAGGACCAAGCGGACTCCCCTAAAGACGTACCCATGTCGCACGTTGTGTTTGGCACCCAGCCTTCCCGGCATTTGCTGTATACAACCCACTTCCCCCTACCCCAAGACGAGGGTAGCAACCACGACTGCAACCAGCGCCATGTCTTGCTATACGGGGTGGGAAAACTTCGTGACGAGGCAAGACACACCGTCAAAAAGTCCAGCAAAGAAATCTCGAAATTATTCAACAAAAAGTTCAGCATCGATGCGGCCGATGGAAAAGTGAAAAAATATTCGAGAAACGAATTCAATTTCGAGTCTGTCACGAGTCGTTTTCAGTCGTTGTCGTACTTTGATCAGCATGTCGTTACACATCAATGCAGTCTTATCGTTTTGGAGATGCTTTCGTCGTTTGCCAGTGGTAAGTGAGCTGAAGATCTCGTCACGATCTGTCGAGAGTTGTCGTTTGTTTACGTCTTTTTCTGCACACATTATGAGGATACTATTTGATATTTAAATGTTCTGAAATATGATATGCCTTCTTAACTACCGAAATTAACAGGCTGTGTTGTGAGTTTACGATAGGTTAATAATTTTGGACAAATTTTTTGTTGACAAAAAATCTGATTTTTTACATTTAAATATCCAATAGTGTTCTCATAAAGTGTGCAGAAAAAAACGTAAACACGAGTGCGTAGACGCCCTCAAGAGGATACATTTTATTCTAGAACAGTTTCTGAACAGTCAAAAAAATGACATTCTGGTGCCACGTTTATTTTGACCGTTAATTTCCATTTTCCAGGTTCGAGTAACTACCTTCCTGTGCCTGAGCATATAGCGTTCCTGTTTGATCTGATGGAGCTTTCCCTAAATATCCACCGCCTTATAGAGTTGTGTATCCAGATTGTCAAGGAACTACCAGCAGTAGAGGCTCAAATGAGCCTGAAAGGTTGGAGTACGGATAGAAGCTACACTAACACCCTTAGCCTGTACGTCGTCGGGGTGCTAAGACGCTACCATGCGTGCTTACTCTGTAAGTATTAAGACCGAACATACATTCGCTATTTGTTTACATTTTTTCTGCACACTTTATGAGGAAACTATTGGATATTTAAATACTCTGAAATATAATATGTCTTTTACGATTTTACGATCGAGTGGTTTCTGTCTACAAAAAATTTGTCCGAAATTAACCGATCGTAAAAACACCACACGGCCTGTTAATTTCGGCCAATCACTCTGTTGTTATTCATTACAGTGTCTCGAGAGCAGAGTGCAGCTGTGTTTGAAGGTCTTTGCAACGTAGTCAAGCACGTGACCAACCCAGCAGACTGTTCTTCTGCTGAGAGATGTGTTTTGGTTCATCTGTACGATCTCTACTCGTCATGCGCTCTTCTTAAATGCAAACCACACTGCGTCGAACCGTTCCAAAACGCGTACCCGAAGATTAAGCAGGCGCTGTATTGCAGTATTCAGCCCAGCCCTAGTAGCCACGTCTACAATGCTTCGTTTATGCCCGATCTCTTCGCCAACCCTCGGAGAAATGGTGAGATTGTTGTATGTGATATCGAATTTGGAGAATCGATATATAAGCCACGATAAAGGTCTTCTTCCTTCGTAGATATAACGGATTGAAAGTTTTGATTTCCGGTTTCATAGTTGAGACAGTAGAGTAGCTGTGTCCTTGTCACACTTTGATATATCGATATCTGATGGTTCCTATAGTTAGCTTAAAGTCAGATAGGTTGCAGAAGATGCGGAGCTTAGCAGAAGTAGCCAAAGCTTACGTCACTGTCGGTATTTTCACCTCCTATACCAACCTAAAATCCGGCCACTTTAGAGTGTAATAACTTTTTATTTAGTGGTCAGAATCTAAAATGCGATAATACAGAAACTAAATCTGTCATCAGATATAGTCCAGTCATTTCCTGAGGTACTGATTTTCCCCTATTTTCAGGAAAAATCGAGCCCGGGTGGGCGCGATCCTTGAACGAGTCAGCGAGTAACCGTTATAGCTTGGTGTGCAACGCCATTCTAGCGGTGTCTAACGAACCCAACAATGATAAACTCAACGATATAGCGCTCACCTGTGCTGAGCTTACGGCCTGCTGTAATACTTTGTCTGCCGAATGGCTAGGTAAGTACAATACAGGGGCTGACAACGGTCGCACTTGACTTTCTCGCAGAGTCGTGTTTGTTTACGTATTTTGTACACACTTTAATGTTCTGAAATTAATAGGCTATGTTGTAATTTTACCAATGATTCATTTCAGCCAATTTTTTGTTGACAAAAATCACTCGTTGTACTATTGGTGATTGCCGATCAGAAAAACATTGATAAGGCCGGGATTGAACCTCTAAAGATGAATATTTGTTTTTTAGGTGCTCTGCAGGCACTATGTTCTTCTTCGTCACTGTCATGTTACTTCATGGACCTACTTCAACAAATAGATCTTCAAGATGTGGCGATTCACAACGCGCTTGCTGTATTTGTGTCTATTCTGATCGCAAGACATTGCTTCAGTCTTGTCGACTTTATTCAGATTGCTATCCCGTCCCTAGTAGGTAAGTACTGTCTCTTTTTGATTAACAGGACATGGGAGAGGATCACCGGAACCAAAAGAAATAAGTTTCTTCACGTTATCATAGAAACTAGCCTCCTTATTGCAATAAAAACATTGTAAATCCTTTGTCAATTCTTTCAAGAACTTATACCAAGCGAAAATTTACTAAAGTGAGCTTTGGTTGCTTCACAGTGTTTGAATTACCAAATGTGGAGTCTGCTGATGTTTATAATGTTTTCTTCCTATTCTAGCCAGGGGCCCAGATCCTGACGGAGAATGTGGGGCGCGCTTAACGTGTCACCTGCTGCTGAGACTCTTCAAAACAGTTGAATGCCCTCAGCCTGGTCTCTACTCCGGAGGTAACTAAACAAAACAAAATGGCGCTACAGCCCTTAAGTGGTTAAGAACGGTGCGTCCCGGAAGGCAGTTCTAGTGGGTTGGCATCCCGTGACGAAGAGGGATGGCAGTTTTGAGGGGATGTGATCCCCATCTTGGAATCCCAAGTTTCTGCTGGCCTATAAGATTCGTCTGAAAAAATTCTCAGCAAGCCGTGACTCGAGCCCGAGTCCTCTCGCACTTTCAAACAAAATGAACTTTTTCAGGAACGTCTCCGCATCCCTCTGAAGTTTTCTGCATGAAGTTGTCATGTGATCGCCATCTTCTGACTGCTACCCACAACACGATACACGTTGGACCAGTGCTTCTGGTGCTGAAGGCCATTCTTGTGGTAGCTGACCTCAGCAGTAAGCAGAGCAAGCCCATGAAGAAAGAAACAAGCAAGGTGACGACGCCTCTCGGCTCTGCGGAGCTCAGCATCAGTCACATACTGGGCACTAGTGATATTCTCGGCGCTGGGCACGATCTCATGGTTATGGCAGGGTAAGAAAATGTTTCCCATTAAGGCTGAATATACATTCGCTATTTGGATATTTAAATATTCTGAAATATAATACGTCTTTTTAACGTCATTACTCATGAGGCTATGTTGTGATTTCACGATCCGTTAATTCTGGACTATTTTTTTAGTGACAAAAATCACTCGATCGTAAAATCACAACATAGCCTCATGAGTAATGACGTTAATAAGACATATTATATTTCAGAATATTTATATATCCAACATTGTCCAACGCTTTTCCGACCATTTTTAAATGTTCTGAAATATAACTTGTCTTTTTATTGGCTGAAATTAACTGGCTACGTTGTGATTTTAAGATCGAGCCATTTTTGTCAGTAATTTGTGACGAAAATTACTCTATCTTAAAATCACAACATAGCCAGTTAATTTTCGATGTTAAAAATACTATTTATATTTCAGAGTAATGTTCTTTCTTATACATATGTTGTTATGTCTGTTTCCTCAGTAGCGTGTCATTTTTTTTTTACACCAATAAGAGAAAGTATATTACGGCTGTAGCCAAACTACATATTTATTCACAGAGCGGGAAGAAGCAATCCCTGTGAGAGCACGGCAAGTCTGGCTGATTTTGCTCAGCATGTCTTGCGGCAAATCACTTCACAAGAGTGGGTACTGGAGAGATGTCTTCAGAATCCAGAAGAACTTTGCCAGCCCGACATGCTCCTGGACAATATGCTGACTCCAAAACAAGCGCAAAGACTTCTTCATATGATTTGCTACCATTCGTCGGGGCTGGACTCTGCCATGGACCAAAAGGTCATCATCACCCGTATACTTGAGGTATGTAATTTGGCACACTGTCTTCAGCTTGTATAAGGACCCACATAAGGATAGGTAGATTGATATAAATAAAGTAAATATGAAACCCAGCAACTAGACAGTCTAAAAAATGGGGACCTTCAGTTTTAGGTGGGTTTCGAACCACCACAGCCATTAATATGCGTTTTCGTTTCAATAGAGCCTGGACCTATGGACTCTGCGTATTTCCTGGCTAGATCTTCAACTGATGTTCAAGCAGTTCGCACCTGGCGTGCCGGATCTCAACCAATGGCTGGACACGGTCGCCAACGCCGCCATTGACGTCTTCCAATTGGGTGCTGGCTCCGATAGCAAGGATGACAAGGCTATAGTAAGAAGAAGGAACGGGAATATGTGGCTGGTGGCGCCCCTGGTGTCTAAACTGCCAAGCGCTGTACAGGGAAGGGTGTTGAGAGTCGCCGGTAAGTGCACCGCCATCTTGTCGCAATTATCGATCGATAGTATCGAAAGTTTTTCCAAGGTCTATGGTATCATCGCACCTGAAATAGTGTTTGATTATTGAATAACTGACTGTTGTATTGGTTTGTTTATAAACATTGCCCAGCACGTGGCGTTACTTGCGTTACTTCAAGGTGGCCGCTATTGTGTCTCCAGCATCTTCTGCTTATCTGTCTCTCTTGTTATCATGCCAGGGAACAAGCTTGAAAGTCAGAACTGGTCTGGCAAGTCACGTGACCGTGACAAGGCTACATGCCGCAGCACGTCACTGCTGAGTCACCAGCCCTTCTTGTCGCTGGTGCTGACCTGTCTCAAAGGACAAGATGAGCAAAGAGAAGACCTTCTGACGTCACTTCATAATCAGCTGTCTCAGTACCTTGGCCTCAGCAAGGAGGTAACTACTTCTTAAAGATTACGGAACTGTATAACACTGGTAATTGCACGACCGCCAATGACTGGCTGCGCTAAAAGCTAAACAGAGTGTGCTATTCGAAAGAGGAAACAAATAACTGCGAATAGGACACTATGTTTAGCTTGCACTGGAGAACGTATTCATTCGAAAGATAGAAATGGTGGCGCAATTACCGTACTAAATACAGTAAGCCCAGCCGTCCAAATTTCACCAGAAAAAATTCTGGTACAGTCTGGACTAGATCTCGGGGCATCTTACTTTATAATTTTCCTACAGGAGCGGCTATCTCTCTATGAAGATGGCAAAGGCCGGGCGTTAATGCAAGACGCATTGCAGCTGAGATTTAGCCTGGTGGGTGGCATGTTTGACACGGTACAGAGATCGACGTCTTCCACTACAGAGTGGGCGCTTCTCTTGCTTCAGCTCATCACCTATGGAGTTATCGACCTAAATAATAATCCGTAAGTACGATAATTCATTTATCGTATTTTCCAAACTTTTGATTCGGTCAAATAGTGTCGGTGTTGACATATTTAAAGGATTTCTTTCTGACTGTTTGATACCATCTTTGACCGTCAATGACATAGGTTCTAATCCCCATGGGCCCGGATTCTTTTTCTTCACTTTTTGCTTACTAATTTTTGGCACTTTTCTTTCGTTGTTTTTAGATTATAGACGAATTAGTCTTGTAATTAACGAATTTTCTGATTTAGCCGTTTTGTAGGCAAACGATTGGCCTATCGAACTATAGTTTTTGTATTGAGTTAGGTTCAAATCCTAACATGATAGTAATTTTTTTTCAGAATCATGGCAAACCTAAAACAATATTTTCTCGCCATATTGGCTAGCGAGAAAGTAAAATAAATCAGATTTTTTTAAAATGATTACAGGGATCTTTTCACAACTGTCATCGATATGTTGGCAACACTGATCCACTCTACTCTAGTGCCTGATCCATCTTCAGACCGTTCTGATGAGAATAAGAAATACTACATCAACCTCATGAAGAAGCTAAAAAAGGTACGTTCTTAAGGGTTTCTACGCAGTCGTGTTTGTTTATGATTTTATGATCAGTTAATTTTGGACAAATGTTTTGTTGGCAAAACTCGAGTTCAGCTGGCAGCACTACCAAATACCAGCTCCCCACCCATCGCGTTAGTACACGACGGGGACCTACAGTTTTATGTAGGTTCCGAACCACCCCAGCCTCGATATATATTTCACTTGAAGTTGTCAGAGGTGAGAAAAAGTTTGATAGGATCGAGATTGAACCAGTGTTCATCAGAGACGAAACTGAATCGTTCATTGGCTTTTTTACAGGAGGCGGGAGACCGGTCGTCAGCGAGTATGGTTCTGGTGCGTCAGCTCTTGCCCCTTGGCAAGCAGCAGGTGGAGGTGATTACGTGCCAGCCTGTCGGAACTTTGACTGACAACAAAGGAAACAAGATTGCCTTTGACTCCATTGACAAGAAACAGGTGAGTGCGAAATTCCAGGCCTGGATACAGGGTGGGACCTTGCGTGAACTCTTTACACAAGGGGGTGATTTGCTCACTATCACGCCCGACAGTTGAATTTTCCGCCAGCCAGGCTACCCTTCAGTGTATAGGCAAGTTTCTATGATACCGTTCATAAATTAACATCATTTCTACTTTTTCATATTTAGAACGTTTGTTTTGTCTCGCAGGGTCTCCAGATTTGCGAGAAACAAAAAGTGGCACCGTGGGAAGTTCTGGAGGGCCACAAGAACCCCGCCCCCCTCTCCTGGTCCTGGTTTGGAGCGGTGAGAGTGGAACGGAAACCACTGTGGTATCAAGACACTCACCGACTTCTCAAGTTCCACACACACAACCTGACTAAGCCCCCCTCATACTACCTGGATCCGCCGCCTCTGCCACCTGAGGACCTGGACCCCGCACCCGAAAAACCGGTAAAAAAAATCTAGCCCCCACGTTGGGCGCCAAATGAACCGTACTTTTATTTTTTTTGTGTTTTCCCATCATAGCTGGGTAGATCTTGTGATCCTGAAATAGTTTTCTTCTTTTCTAGTGTTCCTGTGTCTACTGTAATCAAATGAAAGACGATAAAGCGGACACGCCGTCTTCTGACACTTCGCCGAGAGGGAAGAAGGGTCTCAAAAAGGGTCAAAAACGCAGAAAAACTGAAGCGCTGCCTCCGCAGCCTTCCATGCAACAACAGTTACAGGTATGCTACGCCTTAAACCTTTTTTTCCTTACAAAATTTTTCCGTTACGCCGGGATTCGAACCCGGACTCTCAGGAAACAAAGCGGACCCCTTGACCTCTCGGCGACTGAGAGGCCCAAGCCAGACTAAAATTGTTTAAAAATGAATGTGTCAATAGACCTGTTATGTTTTTTTTTTCAGCAGCCCCAAATGGCAATGCAGCAGTCGATGTACCAGGGTGGACAGGGAGGGGGCGGAATGTTCCCCTGCCAGCAAGGAGGGCAAGGACAACCCCCTATGGGCCCCCAACAAGGGGTGGGGACACCCTGGGGCTACCAACAACAACCTGGCCAACAAATGATGCCACAACAACAACAGCAACAACAGCAGGGCTATTTCCCACCGCAGATGAACCAGCAAGGTAAAGTGGATAGATGGAAGAGGGACAGGGGTTCGATCCCGACCCTACCGAAAGTTTTTCTGATCGGCATCCACCTATGAAATGTATATCTCTAGTGATTAAAGAGCACGATGGATAATGGAAAAAAATCAGTACCGCAGGAAATGATTGGATTATGTAGTCTGATATCTGACTTAGTTTCTATATTATCGCATTTTAGATTCTGACCACTAAATAAAAAGTTACTACACTCTAAAGTGGCCGGATTTTAGGTTGGTAAAGGAGGTGAAAATACCGAAAGTGACGTAAGCTTTGGCTACTTCTGCTAACCTCCGCATCATCTAGCTCACTGTAGGAACCATCAACCAAAGCTATCGATAGATCAAAGTCTGACAATGACACAGCTACTCTACTGTCTCAACTATGAAACCGGAAATCAAAATTTTCAATTCGCTGTATCTACGAAGGGAGAAGTCCTTGGGAACAAATTTAGGGTTCTACAACACCGCTTAGAAGTCCTTTATTGCGGCTTATACACATTCTCCATATTCGGTACCGTTAATTTTGGTTTTTCAGGACGTTTCGAGCGGCCGATCAATCAGCAGAGCAAAGCTGCGCTGACCAACATGCTGCGCATGCGGCTGCCGTCTCAGCAGTTCATGGGAGGGGCGCAGTTCCCTCAGCAGGCGATGCAGCCCCGTCAGCAGTTCATGCGGCAGCAGATGCGCCCGCAGGTCAACATACAGGGGCCGCCTATGATCAACATGTATCCTGGCATGCAGCAGCAGGGTGAGTCTATATTCAGTCCACGATAACTTCAGACTTTTCATAATCTCTCTCATTTCTAAGAAGACAAACACTTTGTTGAAGAAACAACAATTCTCAGGTCTCCGAAAAATTCTGAAAATAAAGATTGAGGCTGGCTTTTACAAGTCCATGTTTATCTTATGGGTAGAGGCAAACCATCCTCTAAATTTTAGAGAAGCTAAACATTTGTTTGGTGTATTAATAAAATTTATCCAAAAATTACCACACAGCCTGTTAATTTCGACCTATTAAATTTCAGAATATTTAAATTTCCAGAAGTAGGTACCAATCTTCATAAAGTGTACAAAAAAATACGTAAACAAATAGACAACGGTCCATACTATAATTCAGAGCATTTATATGTCCAATAGTGTGTCCTCAAAAATTCGTCAAAAAAAAAAAACGTAAACGAATAGCAAATGTATATATTCTGCCTTCACTTGTTTCAGGTGGGATGAACCAAAACTATGGCGGCTATGGCGGTCAGCAGCCGCTGATGGCGCAGCCTGGCGGCATGTTCCCGAACTTCCCGCAAGGTGGTGGAGGGGGCGGCGGGGGAGGGGGAGGGGGAGCCCTGATGGGGATGCAGAGGTCTGCAGAGTATAACATGCCGCCTGGGCCATGCATGACGCAACAGAGAGGCCTGACGCCGCAACGGCCGT
Organism: Mesopsocus fuscifrons; assembly: GCA_950004255.1. Taxonomy (NCBI): domain Eukaryota; kingdom Metazoa; phylum Arthropoda; class Insecta; order Psocodea; family Mesopsocidae; genus Mesopsocus; species Mesopsocus fuscifrons. The sequence continues at coordinate 18,347,227 of OX465379.1, forward strand.
ACCTACAGGTATGATGTCCTGATTGATACCGGTACGTGTGCCGCCATCTTGTCGCAATTATCGATCGAAAATATCGATTTTGGTTTTCAGCAATCTCCCAATGTTACACTCAACGCGATGGGGAGTGGGATGCAGGGGCCCGCACCCCCCTACCCTCGAGCGCCTGGCCCTCCTCAGCAAGGACAGATGACTCAGCAGCAGTCCCAGCAATTCCAGGTACTTAGGATATCTCGATAGATGGTAGGGGAGACCCGCCACACATTGGACAATTTTTGCTTCGGACACCGTAACAGCAAAAGTTCTGGGTATATCTGATCCTAGATAATAATTTTTATAAAGGTTAACCTTCAGCTTTATTTCGATTCATACGCTATGGTATGGACACTATATACTAACAGGTACTATCGACACCATATTCACCGCCTTAAATATGTGGCGCAGTTTCACAAAGTCGACGCAACATCGACCTCAACCGGCCTTCTATATTCTTGTTTCTTGCTTGTAAACACAAACACTGGCCCGACTTCAACAAGGCATTGCCCTGCTTAGTTCTGCAAACTCCCTCCCTGTTCCAAATAAATACATTTCGCAATGAACTACTTTTGAAACACAACAGCACATCCTAACTCATTTCTAAAACCAGCCAAAAAAGGCAAAAGGAGAATGGAAAACCTTGAAAGCCGGCGTTTTCAGCACTCACTTGTTTACTTTTCAATTTCAATAAACATAAACAATTTTCAATTTCAGAACGCCAACCTAAGTTTTCTGTTACGGCGGTTGCGACAATTATGTTGTGGCGACAATATGGTGTTGCAATTTCCATATAAATACAGTGCTTACGCTATGGCAAAGGCATAAACGGGTGTCCAAAAAAAAAATGCGATATTTGGAGAGCGGCAAAGTGTCCAAACTAAAACTGACCCTGGTGACATTGGACACGGCCCTGGGAGACATTGGACAGGAATATATGGAAACGGAAATAGCTCAAGATCTTTTATTATTATATTATTTATCTTTTATTTTATTAAAACCAATCAGATTTGTCAGAAAACATAGGTATTGATCACCCATAAACTTAATTTTATACACATGGGAGACTTTGGACACCGTCCGTTCGTAGACGTGGGAGACTCTGGACACTGTCCAAAGTCTGCCATGTGTGCAAAAATTTACAAAACATGAAAATATTCGTTAGTCAACAAGAGAAGTGGGACGGGCGAGGACCTAAAACGTGCACAAAGAGCTACTAAACAATAAAATAAAACAGATATTGTGATAACTACATACCTTGTGCTGTGATCCCTTACACTCTGGACGAAAAATATAGCATTGGGTGACCAGAAAAACTTATTTTCCAAATTGAAGCAAAATTAGTAACGCCGGCACGCCATATTGTTCCCGCCTGCTATTAGCATCAAAAGAAGCGTCTACTATCGGAAGTACTATTATCTCGCGCTGCTAGGGAGCGAGATTTAAACGTGTCCAAAGTCTCCCAGTGTCCAATGTGTGGCGGGTCTCCCCTACCTGCACCGCTATTAGCAGCCATCTTGAATTAACGCCAAGTGCCACGTGCTGGGCAATGTTTATAAACAAACCCATACAACGATTCAATGCAACACTCACTTGTTCAGTAAACAAACACTGTGTGACGATACCATAGGGAAACACAGCGGTTACCATGGAAACCATATAGCGTAGTAGGACCAGGAGGTGTATTCCCTTTCTCGAACGCCAGCAAACCCACCCAACTAACACCTTCAAAATTTATTGTAAGAAGAACTGTTCTCCGTATATTGCATCATGGCGTGCCTTATCTTCTTACAATAAATTTTGAAGGTGTTAGTTGGGTGGGTTTGCTGGCGTTCGAGAAAGGGAATACACCTGCTGGAAAAATCTGGATATGGTGGGACTAGATTCTGGATCTTCTGGCTTCATAGTTCAGTGCTCTGTACGTGCGGAAAATATTGCTTACGCCGGGATTCGAACCTAGGTCTCTTAGGACTCAAGCCGGACCTCTTGACAGCTCGTCCATTGAGACATCTCTCTATTTAGATGAGAACTGATACAAATAACCTCTACAATCTTTCGGGGGTTATCGTACAGCATTAAAGTATGTCGCTATAGACGTAAAGAATCTGGTGAAATTTACGTGTACCATTAAGTAAGTCACCTTATCAGTATCAAGTCCTTGAATTGATTGGTTATTGACCGATCTTGGCACGTCTTTCTTATCACTAGGTACCACAATAGCTCCTTACTTAAAAGATCAATACTTGTTGAGATTTCTGTTACAATTGGACAAACAAACCACTTGTCTATTAAGATCGGCAAACACCTCTGATACGTTCAGCGTATCGATGTGGCTCGAAACCCACCAAAAACTGTAGGTCCCCATCGTATTTGCTGACCCCTGTGTTTCTTTTGCAGGTAAACCAGCAGCGAATGCGGCAGCAGTTGATGGCCATGCAACAGCAGCAGCAGCAACAACAGCAACAACAAGGGAACAACCCAAACCAACAACCAACCCTTATGGCGCAACTTCAAAGACAGACTCAGATGTCGTATCAACATCAGCCTCCACCATACTAACGTGCAAGTTAGAAATTTATCTCATGAGATGGAATATATAGTCGACGGCCAAAAAGGAGACCAAAATGGCATATGGCCGCGGAGGGGTGGGTACCCCCTCTACGTGGCTCCAGTACCTATGTGGCTGAGCTGCGAGCCACACTATTGGCAAAATCTATTTATAGCCGATGCTTTGCTTAGCCTAGTGTGGCTCGCAGCTCAGCCTCATAGGTACTGGTGCCACGTAGAGGGGGTACCCACCCCTCCGCTCCCATCTGCCATTTTGGTCTCCTTTTCGGCCGTCGACTATACATCTGCTATTTGTTTTCGTTTCTTTCGACCATTTTTTGAGGGCACTGTTGGATGTTCTGAAATATAATATGTCTTTTTAACGTCAGAAATTAACTGGCTATGTTGTGATTTATCCAAAATTATTCGACCGTAAAATCACAACTAAGCGTGACCAGCAGGTCTATTACGGATCTGTTAACGCCAAGTTAACGACTTTGATAACGACGAAGTGGTGTAGTTTTAGCTATGTTTTAGCAATAGGAGCTTAACGCCAGAGAGAACGACCAAGATCCATAATAGAGCTGCTGAAGGTGTATTTAACACCAGAAAAGCACATTCAAACACAACCTATAGTTCCTTTAAGGCTGGATTTCACCACTTACAGTGTAGACTATAGTTTACGCTATAGCGTTGTCGAGTTTATGTATAGCTTATGACGGTGCACTTGTCATATGCTAAAAATACGATTTATTTACGATATTTTTCGACATGTGTCTGAAATATAATAACTCGACTGTAATATCATAACATAGCCAGTTAATGTGTGATGTTAAAAAGACATATTATATTTCAAAGCAGTTAAATATCCAACAGTGTCCTAAAAAAAATTATCGAAAAAAAAACGTAAACAAATAGCAAATGTAAGTTTGTTATATTCCTTCTTAACAGTCGTTAATATCTGCACGTTTTCACCAATCATTTTTGTTTTTAAGTATGTAATAGATATATTTGTAACTTATTCATGTAGATATTTATTAAATTTCCTTCTTGCATAATTATCGAAATTTGATTAATTTAATAGAGTATACACCAGAATGGGTTTTTACTTTCTCACTAGCCATACATGGCAAGGAAGTAGGTACCTTTGTTTTCGTGCAAAATTTTGAAATTACACTAATTCCTCGTTTGGGCGCTTGGTCACAAGCGGCAGACTTGGCACCTCCCTCCAGGCCTATAAAAAGCAATAGCTGTCCCTCAGGGATTTCACTGCGCACGAGCCCACGGAACTGGCGCATTCTCTCTGGTCCTGGACAAGACCTGATTTGGCCTCGTACTCGCCCGCTCTCAAGCCTGGCGCTCCTTGCTGGCTCACTCTTTGAGAGTTCCTATGGCTCTCTAAATCCTCAAGCATACTGGTCCAGTACTTCGAGTCCTGTGTTTACTCTGCTTCTGTTTTCTTCCTGCTCCAGTAAAGATAGCTACCAGAAGGTCCTTATACAGCAATAGAAAACACTTACTTTTTGAAATTGTGAGATTGATCTATTCGTTAAATGTTAACATTTTAGGATCTAAATGAATGAACGGTCTTCGTTTCCTGGTGTATAGAGAGGTGTTTCCCGTTTGATCTTCTGGTGTAGGGTTTGGCCTACTGAATTTAGGATCAGCCAACCGTCGAGTTTGTTTCCAATTCGCCTCTCAAAGTCTGGCGTAGAGGTTGCGCCAACCTATACCCAGACCCATCTCTATCAACCAAACGACGAAACACAACGCCGCCATGGTCGTAAATAGCACGAACGCTCCTATGACGTTCTGCATGCTAAACGGGGCGAGTTTGCGCACCGGAATGCGGGGTTTCTTGGTTAGCTCTTCAGCGTAGTGACCGGGCAACCCGGCCTCGATCAGAAGCATTGTGTACCAGTCCAAGATTGGCTGAAGAGGGTGCCCTTTCGAAATTAAGAAAGAAAGGAAGACGTCACGAACGCTTTCCTTAAGAGTTAGTATTTGCGGGTAACCGTAGTCGTCGTACAACTCCCGATCCAGAATATTTGCTGTGAAAGCAAGATATGGACCCAAAACTGCGCTCTGACGATCTGCTACGAGCGATATATTCAAATAATGAGTGTATATGGCTCTGTTTGGGTTGTTTAGAGCGGCTATCAGATAACATGTCATGGAGTTGTCTAAAAATCGCCTGTGAACTTCGTGGATTTGAACTTTCAGATTGGATGCAACCAACTCAGAGAGGTCTCTGATGGGTTTCTCTCGAGGTGCATCTGAAAGGAGTACGATCAGGGAGGACTGGTAGGCAGTGGTAATATGCAGGCTGTAGATGTAAGCCACAACAGCGAACATTCGCAGTGCTCGGGAGTCCGAGAGTTGGCTGGGTAAAAAGAGAGTCAGACTTACTGTCTGGAGAAATGAAGGTCGTAGGCTACGGTTCTCTAGGTAAGCAATGACACAGTTGGTAAGCAAAATGATGACAGTAGCTGCCAAGACCCACGACCAGGCCATAGACGAAAATGCTCGAATAACGGCGAGGGCGCGGTTTGCAACCCGCTGCCCAGGCACAAACCACGCCAAGTGGTCCGGTGTGTGTGAGGTCAGAAACTCACTGAAACGAGCATTATCTAGATTCATCCCAATGGAGCTAAACATCAAATCTACTTGGTTATCCCAGATGAGCTTTAGACCATTAGTCGGCTTCCCGCTTCCATCGAGAGTTGTCCAAACGTAGACTCCGGCTGGGAGGCGAACATACGTTGCATTCATCCCCACTGCTTGCGCAAGGTCATGAAACAGTCGAGGCTCAATCCCTCGAAAGTCATCAGCGACTATTAAGGGTCGAAAAACTGATGTAACGGCCACTAGGGGACAGTTGTTTAGTTGGGTCCCGATCCTCACTTTAGGGAGATACAGTGCTGAGCTGTTTAACCTGACGATGGTGGAGACGCTGGAACACTCTTGCGGCTGATACGGGAACCAGGTGAAGAACTCAGGTGTATCGCTGATGGTCATAACCACCACGTCCACTGCGCGCGTCCACCGCCAGAGTGCTTCTAGCCATGCGAGGATGTCAGCATTGGGCTGATCTACGATCACCAGCACTCGGCTCCGACCAGGCCACAGCGGATGAGTCCGCAGACTGGGGACCAGGTGGTTGGAGTTTCTGGCCATAAGGACAACGCTTCGGGGTTTTTGAAAAGATCTGCCTTCCGAAAGGGTATCCTGGAGTAGGCTAGAGGTCACAACTGATCTAGATCTGGTGAAACTCTTCACAACAGTATCTACTTCTGCGCCACCGTCATGGTACACCCACGTTGGACCCTGTAAAAAGGCAAAACCTTATATTGGCGTGGGACCCTAGGATGGCTACTTTACCTACCGGTATGAGGCGGCAGGTCTACTTACCTGTAAATAAGGTTCAACATGGTTAAGTCCTTCCCACAGCACACTCTGGTTCAGGAGAAGGATGGTCATGTGAAGAAGCATTGCCAGCACAACATATAACTTGAAATCTTGTTACGAATGAATGCCGAATGCCGTGCGAGTTGATGGTCAGGCGAAGACTGTCCTAATCGTTGGGATTTTTGAATCATACGTTATTTTACCAAATAAGTACATGTAAAGGTATGGCCTTAATTATAAAATCAATTAATTCAAGTTTTTCCTTGTTTTAACGGACGACAATGGTCGCACTTGACTTTTTCGTAGTACATTTTATTGAAATGAGTCAAATAGTGTGTCTGCCTTTTGGCATTTTTATAATATTCATAATATAAAGGATGATTCTGTATAGGTACCATAATGTTTCAGCCGTTGCGTGGCAGGATTTTTTATTTTTTTATTTTCTCTTCTGTTTCGACGCTCATCTAAAAGTTATTTTTGAAATAATTATAAGCGAACAAGTTACTTAGGTCCTACAATTTCTGATGCGACCTTCTGTGGGCAAATGACGAGCCTATCGATCAATATTTTTTTTGAGGGAAGGATTGAATCACAAAAAAACAATAATTTCCCACCATTTTTCCTAGCGAGAAAGAAAAAGAAAAATTAATTTTTGAGTAAGCATTATAGTGAGAGATAACTTGAAATGATAATATCTTCTTCATTGCCCGTTGTTGATTACTAATTGCACATTAAGGTCGACTACACGTACTTAGTTCGCAATGCTACGTACTTCAAGCCCTACTCCGAAGTTACAGGGCGAGTGGAAAGCGTTTATATAGGGGGATGTAAACCTGAGACTCTTTGTCGTGAGGTAGTGTTGTATTTTTGCATGAAATGGAGTAATAAGCCCACAGGAGCGGTTTTAAACAGTCAACTACCAGTCCACATGTTTTTTTGACAGATCGCGAAAACACAACACTACCTCATGCGGAATAAGTATTTTTTTGAAAATGTTCGGACTAAAAAATGTATGATTTTATTGTCACATTTAGTAGAAAAGCTTGATAAATGTTTGTACTATTTACCGTAGCCATGTTGCATTTTGGCAATTTTTATTTCACTTACGGAAGTGGGTAATTTCAACAGCATTTCTCTACTTCACTCAGAAAAATGTCCCGTAGATTTAACGTGAACTTCCTGTTAAACTGGAGCTTACTAGAATGCCCCCTTACAGTAAACGACCACATTCCAGTAAACGGTGCAGTTAAAGTAAATGAGTCGAAGAAGAAGATTCCATTTAATTTTCAGTCACTTAAACGAAGTGGAGGGCTTCAGTAACAACTGTCAAGTGATGACGTCACGACAATTGTGACATCATCAATTTGTATAGTTACCTTTATTGTCGGGAAGGCATTTACTGAAAATGAATATTTATTTGAAGTGACGGAACCCAGACATTTCCATGAACGGTGCTTAAAATTAAAGGAAATGGAGTGCATCCATTAAGCGTAAATGAACCCAATCAAACCCTGCTATTAGATGAGTAGTGTAAGTAGATTCGCACAGTAAACTTAAGTGGATGTTTCACAAGGCTTCAGCGAAACATTTCCTAATATTGGAGGACACCTTTAGGGATAGCGTACTGTCCAGTAATACTCGTACCTATCCATTTACTATTAGGGTACCTATCCACTACCTAGTATGGTACCTGTCCACTACCTAGTATGGTACCTATCCACTACCTAGTATGGTACCTATCCACTACCTAGTATGGTACCTATCCACTACCTAGTATGGTACCAATCCATTACCCCTACATGGGAAGGTCGTTTAAAGTAACCTACAGCAATCCGGTTACTGCAAGTGGCGCAATAGGGTGCTGCAGGCACCCCCTCCAGGCTAGGGGGCTCCCTCCACAGGGGAAGCAACCCCAATAGCCCTCCTTAGCCATAGGGATGGTACCTGCACGACCCCGATGTAGACATGGCAGCCACATAGCAGTAACATTGCTGGAGGCTACCAATAACCTCTGGAAAAAGTATACAGTTATGTCTCCAGTCCAGTGAAACAGTATATTGCAAAAACACTGTGAGTGCGGTACGCAGGATATGGTACAGTGACAAAATACTGACACCCAAAACCGTGACCGACAGTTTTTAGATGACGCAGAAGAAGCTGAAGAGTCGTCACGCTGGGGAGATGGGCAAATCGGTGGAGGCCTTTCTGTCATAAGCGGTAGGTACAGCAGCCCCGCCAAAGAACATCCTTGTTCACCACCTGAGAGAAAAACAAACAAAACAAAAACATTAATAAAATGCTGATAATAAATAGCCGATATGTAGGGGTAACATTATGCACGGTCATGGAAATGGAGGGATGTAAATATGCTTAGAATAAATACCATACATTGTGGTTTGATGGCTGGGCCAGTAACCCACTTTTGTTCCACTTGAAGGATATTCCTCAACTAAATGTACCTACATAACTATTTTCAGTAGAAACTATTCAAAATTTGTTCTGCGATATAATGCCTTTCTAACGCCAGAACGTAAGGTGTACAATAGTACTTTTACTATGAGATAATTTTTGCCAGATTTTTTTTTATGGCGTTAAAAAGACATAGACAACAAGACATTTCAGAACAAATCAACTTACCATTGAGCTCCTGATGGAGGTGTTCACCACCACACGAAGTCAGTACATCCAGTACAGATATCTCGGCCATTCTCAGTGTCTCCTTCGCTATCACTGTACGCGGGCAATTGATGAGACCCGAAGTTTTTTTTTTAGTATTGGCTGGACTTTCATTTACACAACAACAAAAATAACTGTAGGTAAGTATAACAAGTTCACATAACCGCGGAAAGTGGCACTGGAAGCAACAGAACACATTACCCACCCACGGACGTTGACACTTTAAACTGTACTGACGCCGCTGACGCGAAGGATGGATTTAGGCGTGTGACGCAACGCCAGTAACAGCGCCCTTAGCGGGGCGTCTGCAACTATTCCATTTACCTTAACCGCCTATGTCCACTTGCTTTAAATGGAATAGGGTGAACATTTAAATGAAATGAGCCCCTCCAATAATGTCCACTAAAAGTAATTGGAGCCCGTAAAAGTAAATGGATTTTCCGGGTTTTCCCATTGTCTCTTTTAATTTAAATAGAATTTTGACGTCATGATTGACACTTGCTATGGCACGCAATTTCCTGTTTCATCCACGCGCAAACTAAAGGGTGCCCTTCTCACAATTTTTTAGGGTAGTTATGTTTAAAGGGTAAAACGTTCACTCGAAAACTTCGTCTTCTGCTCTACCTTTGTTTAAGAACCAAATTTCTCCGCTGTATGGGCTCAAAATAAACAAAACCAGACAATAAGCACCACAGGTACGCCATACGTTCCTTCTCTCAGTGATATCTCTGTGTCGGCTGTGTATGAATCTTCTAAATGCAATTTTCAAAAAAATTTCACTGTCTTTTGTCATTTTTTTCGTCTACAATGATTTTCCCCCTCCAACACATTGCATAAACTCCGAATAGACCATAAAACACTACAGACAGTTCTCCTTGCAAACCGTTTTCCGTTCCAACCTAACATCCTAAAAAATCCCGTTTCACTTCTGTCCAAGTTGACTCCCTTCGTCCCCCGGACAGTGGACCACGAAAACTCCTGTTCTCCATGTCGCACATATTTATAGTAAAATGCACATTGTGGCCTTGTTTGAACATATTTTTGAGAAAAACAAACACCAATCAACTCATAAAAATTAGATGAATGCGCCTTTAGGGGTGAAAACTTGATCAAATTCCAAATTACTAACTTTCACTTAAGGTCACAGTGGTGAAGATTTTATAAAATTCAAATTTAGCGCCAAAAAATTGCAGGTCACGTGGTTTTTTATTGGATGTACCATTTAATTAAAGTTGAAGCCTCCAATTAGAAGCTCGTGACGTCATGGATAAAAAAAAACCAGGTCACGTGGTTTTTTTTATTGGAAATATCATTTAAGTCAAGTAGAAGCGTCTTTTGATGCTGGTGACGTCATGGAGGCGAGATAAAACCGACGTCACGTATATTTTTTATTGGATGCTTCACTTAAGAGAAGTGACTGACTCCATTTACATCTACCTGGATAATATACATTGTGACGTCACATCATTGTTAATTTAACCTAAGTGACAAACTCCACTATGAGGAACGGTAGGGTAATCCACTTAGTGATAGGGAACCAAAGTTCCAGTAAAAGAAAAGTAAAAATCTATTTAGGGGCCACGTGACCTAAAAGTTCCACTTAACAGAAACGGAGTGTGCCTTAAATGGAGAGTGCATCCTTACTAAAAATGAGCGCTCCATTTCCACTTATTGGCCAAAAATTAAATGAGCTGATTTTGGCCTCCATTAACCAATTATTTTTCTCAGTGTTTTCTCCTGTAAAAGCTAAACATAGTGTCCTACTTTTACTCGTTCGTTTCGCGTTCAAATACACACTATGTTTAGCTTTTAGAGTAGACACAATCAATACGAAATTGCAATTACCAGTCTCCGGTTGTACTAATTTGTAAACATTAGTTTTGTCGAATATTTACTTTCGCACAGTGGTTTTGGCGGAGTTCGTCGAGAATGTATGGTGGCCGTTAATATTTATCATTATTTTTTTTAGTTTCTTTTCACACGTAAAAACTATAGGTATGTATGGTGTTCACGGTCACTAGTTGCTTTAAAATACTGTAAGTAGTACAAGGCCGTACCCAGGAAAATATTTCGGGGGGGGGGGGGGGGGGGGGGTTTAGGTACCTACAAGTAGCAGGAAACTATATTTTCTCCTTCAAAACTTAATTCTCTCTAGTGTAAAGCCGCATAGTTTCGGGGGGGTTCGAACCCCCCTAACCCCCCCCCCCCTGGGTACGGCCTTGAAGTAGTATACTTTAAGAACTGATGAAACTAATTTATGACGCTTAAAAGACATTATATATTTCAGAACACTTCAATATTGAATAATAATAAAATGGGAAGAAAAAAACCTCAACAAACAGGATTGTGAGGACAGTCTCAGAAATTTTTATACGGTCACCAAGCAGGTCTTCTCCGGATCTTTGGTCGTTAATGACGCGTTAAGCTCTTAACGCTAAAACTTAGCTAACACTTAGCACCACTTCGTGGTTATCTCGTCATTGACTCTGCGTTAACAGATCGGGAATAGACCTGCTACACCTGCTACTGGTTTTCCTACCTACCTATTGCCAGAAGATGTATAACTATAGAAATCATAACAGCGACCGAGATATAGTATATTCAGTCTGAATTTAACCACTTTCTTATAGTATCTGATAGTGTCTTTTAACGAGAGGATTTAACGAACGGATTTACGTTATCGTATGTTTAGCTTACGACAAGTGCGATCGTAGAGAAACAAGTGCAAACGCGAGGCACTTGTCGTAAGCTAAACATACGATAACATAAATCCGTTCGTTAAATCCTCTCGTTATAGACACTATCGGAAAGTGGTGAAATTCAGCCTTAGACGGAATATACATTTAAGTACTACCTATTTATTTACGTTTTTTATTTCGACATGTATCTGAAATATTATAAGTAACTCGAGTGTAATATCATAACATAGTAAGTTGATTTTTGATGTTAAAAAGACATAATATATTATATTTCAGAGAAGTTACATCCAACAGTGTCCTAAAAAAAATGGTCCGAAAAAACTTAAACAAATAGCAAATGTACTTAGGTTATATTCCTTCTTAACAGTCATTATCTGTACCTAATACCTTGGTACCTACCTATATCAGATGCACGTCTTCACTTACCATTTTTATTTTTATGTATGTAATGTACCTGTAACTTAGGTATTCATGTAGATATTTATTAAATTTCATTACCTAATTCATAAAATTATCGAAATTAGATTAATTTAATATTGTAGAGTATAGGTACACCAGAATGGCTTTTTACTTTCTCACTAGCCATACATGGCAAGAAAGTAGGTACCTACCTACTGTTTTCGTGCAAAATTTTGAAATTGAGATTTTGGGATTAACATGATCCTGGGGGTCCACCGAGACCATAATAGCGGTTTCTGAAAAAAAGGTTCGCCGTTCTCTACTCCACAGTCTACACCGTTGTCCCAATTTTAATGAAATTTAGTACGCACCTGCCAAAAATCAGGGCCGGTGCATTGTTAATTGGTCAAACATTGCGGCCGCTATTGCCAAAATTCAAAATTCGTGTTTTTTATAAGTCGGACAAGTGCCCACGATACAAATTGTCAATCCATAACATCGAAAATGATGGTTGTGTTGAGAAATAGATGTTTCAAGGTCTTTTGCAACAAAACTTGAATTATTTGAAAATCACGGCCGTTTTTGACCAAAGTTTGACTATCTCTGCGCCATTCACATTTATGAAATATGAATCTTGCTCTAGCTGTAAAATGGCTGTTTCCATTGTAATTATTTGTAAGAACCTACCTACCTGCTCCCAGTCGGCCTCAGAAAATGCTAGTTCCACCGTCACCCACCAGGGCACTAGTAATACACTAGTTCCTCATTCGGCCGCTTGGGCACAAGTGGCAGACTTGGCACCTCCCTCTCCAGGCCTATAAAAGCAATAGCTCTCCCTTAGGGGTGTCAGTGCCTACGATTCCACGGACCTGGCGTATAGTCGCTGGTCCTGGACAAGACCTGACTTGACCTCGTACTCGCCCGCTCTCAAGCCTGGCACTCCTTGCTGGCTTACTCTTTGACAGTTCCTGGCTCTCTAATTCCTCAAGCATACTGGTCCAATACATCGAGTCCTGTGTTGACTCTGCTGTACGGATCTCAATCAAGCAATATCTTCACTACCTTCTGTCTTCTTCCTGCTCCAGTCAAGATAGCTAACAGAAGGTACTTATACAGCAATAGAAACAATTTACTTCGTAAAGTGTGCGATTGGTCCCTTCGTTAAAGCACGTTAAAGGTTAACGTTTTCGGCTCTTAGTGGCCTGCCTTTGTTTTCTGGTGTATATAGAGGTGTTCCCCGTTTGATCTTCTGGTAAAGGATTGGGCCTACTGAATTTAGCATCGGCCAACGAAGTTGCCTCCAAAACCTGTCGTAGAGGCTGTGCCAACCTATACCCAGTCCCATCTCTATCAACAAGACGACGAAACACGCCGCAGCCATGGTCGTAAACAACACGAACGCTCCTATGACGTTCTGCATGCTAAACGGGGCGAGTTTGCGCACCGGAATGCGGGGTTTCTTGGTTAGCTCTTCAGCGTAGTGACCGGGCAACCCGGCCTCAATCAGCAGCATTGTGTACCAGTCCAAGATTGGCTGAAGAGGGTGCCCTTTCGAAACAAAGAAAGAGAGGGAACTATCACGAACGCTTTCCTTAAGAGTGCGTATTTGCGGGTAACCGTAGTCGTCGTACAACTCCCGATCCAGAATATTTGCTGTGAAAGCAAGATATGGACCCAAAAGTGCACTCTGACGATCAGCAACTAGCGATAAGTTCAAAGCGCTGGTATAAATGACTCTGTTGGAGTTGTTTAGAGCGGCTATCAGATAAGATGTCATGGAGATGTCGAAAAATTGGCGGTGATACTCGTGGATTTGCACTTTCAAATCGGACGCAACCAACTCAGACAGGTCTCTGATGGGTCTTTCTCGAGGAACATCCGAAAGGAATACAATGAGGGAGGACTGATAGGCAGTGGTAACATGAAGACCATAGACGTAAGCTACAACAGCGAATATTCGCAGTGCTCGGGAATCTGACAGACGGCTGGGTAAGAAGAGGATCATAGCCAATGTTCGGAGAAGTGAAGGTTGCAGAATACGGTTTTCTTGGTAAGCAATGGCACAGTTGGTAAGCAACATGGTAAAAGTAGTTGCCCAGACCCACGCCCAGACTATAGATGAAAAGGCTCGAATGATTGCGAGGGCGCGGTTTGCGACCCGCTGCCCAGGCACAAACCACACCAACTGGTCCGGTGTGTGTGAGATCAAAAACTCACTGAAACGAGCATTATCTAGATTCATCTCAAGACAGCTAAACATCAAATCAACTTGGTTATCCCAGATGAGCTTTAGACCATTAGTCGGCTCCCCGCTTCCATCGAGAGTTGTCCAAACGTAGATTCCGGCTGGGAGGCGAACATGCGTTGCATTCATCCCCACTGCTTGCGCAAGGTCATGAAACAGTCGAGGCTCAATCCCTCGAAAGTCATCAGCGACTATTAAGGGTTTTAAAACTGATGTAACGGCCACTAGGGGACAGTTGTTTAGTTGGGTCCCGATCCTCACTTTAGGGGGATACAGTGCTGAGCTGTTTAACCTGACTATGGTGGAGACGTTGGAGCACTCTTGCGGCTGATATGGGAACCAGGTGAAGAACTCGGGTGTATCGCTGATGGTCATAACCACCACATCCACTGCGCGCGTCCACCGCCAGAGTGCTTCTAGCCATGCGAGGATGTCAGCATTGGGCTGATCTGCGATCACCAGCACTCGGCTCCGACCAGGCCACAGCGGATGAGTCCGCAGACTATGGACCAAGTGGTTGGGGTTTCTGGCCATAAGGATCACGCTTCGGGGTTTTTGAAAAGATCTACCTTCCGAAAGGGTATCCGTAAGAACGCTTGAGGTCACAACTGATCTAGATCTGGTGAAACTCTTCACAACAGTATCTACTTCTGCGCCACCGTCATGGTACACCCACGTTGGACCCTGTAAAAAGGCAAAACCGTATACTGGCGTGGGACCCTAGGATGGCTACTTTACCTACCGGTATGAGGCGGCAGGTCTACTTACCTGTAAATAAGGTTCAACATGGTGAAGTCCTTCCCACAGCACACTCTGGTTCAGGAGCAGGACGGACATGTGAAGAAGCATTGTCAGCACAACACAACATATAATCTTGAAATCTTGTTACGAATGAATGCCGAATGCCGTGCGAGTTGATGGTCAGGCGAAGACTGTCCTAATCGTTGGGATTTTTGAATCATATGTTATTTTACCAAATAAGTACATGTATAGGTATGGCCTTAATTATAAAATCAATTCCAGTTTTTCCTTGTTTTAACGGACGACAATGGTCGTACTTACTTGACTTTTTCGTAGTACATTTTATTGAAATGAGTCAAATAGTGTGTCTGCCTTTTGGCATTTTTATAATATACATATAAAGGATGATTCTGTACCATAATGTTTCAGCCGTTGCGTGGCAGGATTTTTTATTTTTTAATTTTCTCTTCTGTTTCGACGCTCATCTAAAACTTATTTATGAAATAATTATGTGCGAAGTTACTTACTACAATTTCTGATGCAGCCTTCTGTGGGCAAATGACGAACATATTGATCAATATTTCTTTTGAGTGAAGGATCGAATCACAAAAAAATAAAGGGTCCGACAATGGTCGCACTTGACTTTCTCGCAATTTTTACGCCAGCGGTATCGAAAATTTTGATTTTTTTTTACGTAATTTATTTTTTTTGGGACCAAAATTTTAACTTTTTCTAAAAAATATTTTGCCATTCACTGGACAATAATTTTAGGCACCTACTCACCGGATTTCAAACATATCCGTCAAATGGTGAAGTGTCGTTCGACGCGCAAAGTACGTGTTTACTTTTTTCCATGTCACGGCCTTAATTTTCAAGTAATTGCAAATCTATTGAAGACGACCTTGAAGCATCTGTCTGAGACCATTTTCACCAATTTTCAAGGAAATCTGTCGATTAGGGTTGTTGCAAATCCGTCTTAACCAATCAAAAACGTGATTTCCATTTATGGAAAATTTTCCTACGATAATGCCAATATTGGCCATGATTATTATGTTGGAATAAATTTCGTTCGGTAAAACATCACAGTAGGTTAAGTACACCTCCTTACCAATTTTTATTGAAATCGATCGAATAGTGCTACCGGAGTGACGACCAACGCGTTTGGGCCAAAACTGGGCCAAGTTATTGGCCCACCTCCAAATGATTGTAGAAGACCTAAAAACATCTATTCAAAAACACTTTCGCAAATTTTCAAGGTTTCAACTTGATATACGTAGCTTCCAGACCTTCTTAACTGTCAAAAAACACGATTTTTTGCCTTTTTTTGACCATAGCAGGCGCAATTTTTGAGTTATCAAAATTTATCAAAACATATGTCCAGATATTTACATAAGGTACCTACCTACCGAATTTGAGCAAAATCGGACGAACGGTGTGACGTCCAGTTGCGCGACAGACTGACGTACGTACGTACGTCGGACGGACATTTTTTAAAAACCACTTTTTTGGACTCGGGGGACCTCCAGGATCATGGGAAACCCAAAATCGCAAAATAGAAATTTTGCACGAAGACATAACTTTCTCAGCCCATGTGTTACATACGGGCGAGAAAGTAAAAATATCGACACAATGCTGTTGGTCCACTATCGAGTGTAAATATACATACACTCATACATACATTTTCTTTTGGATTGGTTCTAAAATAGGTACAACGTCTTTTAACGTTAAAAACTAGTTATCTTCGTCTGATTCCGCTCCAAACTCATCTTGAACTATAACATCATGTGGAATTTAAGAATATTCTAAAAAAATTAAAATAATGAAAATCAAAGCGATTTACTGCGGGGCGTCTCCATCGCGCGGCGCTTCGGCCACTGCAAGCCAGACGAAGACGACGAGGGGACCGGCGTGAACGAGGCGGCAAATCTGCCCTTACGGGAGATTACCTTCCGGGTGATTACCTTCCGGGGAGCTATCCGGTCGACGTTCCTTCGTTCTTCCACGACCACCACCTAAGTGAAAAAATATGTTTAAAAAAATGCCTTGTGGGAAAGTAAGCTGTTGGACATTAGTTCTGAAATACAATGTCTTTTTTAACGTCAGAAACTATTTTCTTCAGAAACGGTAACCAAATTGTCTCCGGACGAAAAGGAGACCAAAATGGCAGATGGCAGCGGAGGGGTGGGTACCCCCTCTACGTGGCACCAGTAGGTACCTATGAGGCTGAGCTGCGACCCACACTATTGGCTACGTCACACGAAATACAGGCAAAATCTATTTATAGCCGATGCTTAGCTTAGCCTAGTGTGGGTCGCAGCTCAGCCTCATAGGTACTGGTGCCACGTAGAGGGGGTACCCACCCCTCCGCTCCCATCTGCCATTTTGGTCTCCTTTTCGGCCGGCGACAATAACAGGCATATTTCTCACTGGTAAGTATCTCACTATTCCACGTTATGGCTAGGCTGACAGGGGACCTAAGCTTTATTAAATTATTTACCTTTTTATTCTAACAGACACGTAGGATCAGTCTGGTTACTCTAGTTCAGGTTTCTGTTTCATTTGGTGTGATCTTTATTTGAATTTGGTCAGATAGTCATTACCTACAATACAACAAACACGTGAGTAAACAGAAGTTGCCTCCATCTAGTTTTCCTTCTCGGCCATGTTTTCCAGTGTACAGAACGCTCCGTCAGGTGCTGTCTGATATTTCACTATTTGGTCTCTGCCGCAGTTGCTAGCATCAGTATAGCCCTGAAACAGTGAAACATAATAATATGCTGCAATTACGGCGCCTATTGTTTAGCCGGAGCTCCACCACTGGTGCACTAATCTAAGAAGCTGTTTCCTCGCGATACCTCCCCGGCGCTGGGCATACCCAGACCCAGCCTTTACCCCATCGCTCCACAGGCTCAAACCTTTTCCTCCCCTTCGTCAGGAACAGACCCCGTGGGCCCCTGGTCTATACGGTCATTTCTATGTCTCTTCGTCACTGGCACGTTCCCGACGGGGGACGATAAAAGCCGGTTGCTTACATTTCGTAATGACATCAAATAAAGGGTCCGACAATGGTCGCACTTGACTTTCTCGCAATTTTTACGCCAGCGGTATCGGAAATTTTGATTTTTTTTTTACGTAATTTGTTTTTTTTTGGACCAAAATTTTAACTTTTTCTAAAAAATATTTTGCCATACACTGGACAATAATTTTAGGCACCTACTCACCGGATTTCAAACATATCCGTCAAATGGTGAAGTGTCGTTCGACGCGCAAAGTACGTGTTTTCTATTTTCCATGTCACGGCCTTAATTTTCAAGTAATTGAAAATCTATTGAAAATGACCTTGAACCATCTATCTGAGACAATTTTCACCAATTTTCAAGGAAATCTGTCGATTAGGGTTGTTGCAAATCCGTCTTTACCAATCAAAAACGTGATTTCCATTTATGGAAAATTTTCCTACGATAATGCCAATATTGGCCATAATTATTATGTTGGATAAATTTCGTTCGGTAAAACATCAAACTAGGTTAAAAAACACCTCCCTACCAATTTTTATTGAAATCGATTGATTACCTAGTGCTACCGGAGTGACGACCAACGCATTTGGGCAAAAAATGGGCCAAGTTATTGGCCCACCTCCAAATGATTGTATAAGACCTAAAAGCATCTATTCAAAGAAAAATTTGCAAATTTTCATGGTTCCAACTTGATATACGTAGCTTCCAGCCCTTCTTAACTGTCAAAAAACACGATTTTTTGCCTTTTTTTACCATAGCAGGCGCAATTTTTGAGTTATCAAAATTTATCAAAAAACGGGTCCAGATATTTACATTAGGTACCTACATACCAAATTTGAGCAAAATGGGACGAACGGTGTGACGTCCAGTTGCGCGACAGACTGACGTACGTACGTACGTCGGACGGACATTTTTTAAAAACCACTTTTTTGGACTCGGGGGACCTCCAGGATCATGGGAAACCCAAAATCTCAAAATCGAAATTTTGCACGAAGACATAACTTTCTCAGCCCATGTAAGTATTACATACTAGCGAGAAAGTAACAATAATTTGTCATCATATTTCCTAGTGAGAAAGTAAAAGGAAAATTAATTTTTGAGTAAGCATTAGTGAGAGATACATTGCAATGATATAATATCTTTTTCATTGCCAGTTGTTTATTACTTTTGATCACATTAATTTTTATTCATTTTTTCAATTTCTTTTCACACGACTATAAAATGATTTTACGAAAAGAAGTGTTGGCAAAAAGAGCATGGGTCTGTTTGGCACAACATTACTAAGCTCCTTAAGCAACCAACACCCATGCACCTACTTGTAATTTATAATATTCTCAACCCTACCTCTTACAGGTTTGATTTCTGCAACACACGATTTTTAACTTCATAATTGAATGATTGGCCGTTGTCTCAGCGTATGCTGACGGGTCCTTTGTTCTCTACGCAGACGTCGACGTAGGACTTTCCCTACTGCCTTTAGGTTTGGCCAATAGTTCAGCTTTTTTCCAAGTCGTTTCAGAATCTCGGTATAGAGGTTGCGCCAACTTGTACCGAGAGCAAGCTCTACCAGCCAGACGACGATACAACCCACTGTCATGGTCGTAAAAAGTACGAACGCTCCTTCGACGTTCTGTATACTAAACGGAGCGAGTTTGCGCTGCGGAGTGCGGGGCTCCTTTGTTAGCTCTTCCGCGTAATGAGCGGGCAACCCGGCCTCAATCAGCAACATTGTGTACCAGTTCAACATGGGTTGAAGCGGGTGCCCTTTGGAAATGAAGAAAGAAATTGAGCTCTCACGAACGCTTTCTTTGAGTGGTAGTATCTGCGGGTAACCATAATCGTCATAGTATTCCTGTTCCAGAATCCTCGCTGTTAAGGCAAGGTTTGGCCCCAAAACTGCGCTCTTCCTATCTGCAACGTGCGAAGTGTTCAAAACGTCAGTGTATATTGCTCTCTTTGGATTGTTTAGAGCAGCTATAAGAGAAGATGTCATGGAGATGTCGAGATATCGACGGTAGTACTTGTGGATTTGGACTTTCAAGTTGGATGCAACCAACTCTGACAAGTCTGTGATGGGTTTCTCTCGAGGAACATCCGAAAGGAATACGATGAGGGAGGACTGGTAGGCAGTGGTGATATGCAGACTGTAGATGTAAGCCACCAAGGCGAGCATTCGCAGAGCTCGGGAGTCTGAGAGTTGGCTCGGTAAGAAGAGGGTCATGGCCACTGTTCGGAGAAAAGAAGGTCGTAAGCTATGGTCCTCTACGTAAGCAATGGCACAGTTCGTAAACAAAATTGTGGTGGCAGTTGCCAAGACCCACGTCCAGGTTACAGAAGAAAATGCTCGAATGATGGCGAGAGCGCGGTTCGCGACCCGCTGCCCAGGCACAAACCACACTAAATGGTCCAGAATGTGGGACGTCAGAAACTCACTGAAACGAACAATTTCTTGATTAATCTCAATACAGCTAAAAATCAAATCAACTTGATTTTCCCAGATGAGCTTTAAACCATTAGTTGGCTGCCCATTACTGTCGAGAGTTATCCAAACGAAGACTCCAGAAGGGAGGCGAGTGTATGTTGCATTCATCCCCACGGCATGGGCAAGGTCATGAAACAGTCGAGGCTCAATCCCTCGGAAGTCATCAACGACCACCAAGGGTGGGAACGGTGACGTGACAGCCACTAGGGGGCAGTTGTATAATGTAGTCCCGATCTCTACTTTTGGTGGATACAGTGCTGAGCTGTTTAACCTGACGATGGTGGAGACGTTGGAGCACTCTTGCGGCTGATACGGAAACCAGGTGAAGAATCTGGGTTTATTGGTGATGGTCATAACCACCACGTCCACTGTGCGGGTCCACCGCCAGAGCGCGGCTAGCCATGCGAGGATGTCAGCATTGGACTGATCTGCGACCACCAGCACACGGCTCCGACTTGGCCACATTGGATGCGTCCGCAGACTTGGAACTAGGCGGATGGGGTCTCGGGCCATGAGGACCACGCTTCGTGGTTTTTGAAAAGATCCATCTTCTGGGAGGGAATCCTTGAGGAGGCTTGAGGTCACCACAGATCCAGTTGTGGCGAAACTCTTCACTACAGTATCTACCTCCAAGCCACCGTCATGGTACACCCACGTTGGGCCCTACAAAAAGGTAATGGTGTGTCGGGTGAACGAAGCATGGCTCGTCTACCTGCTGCCCCGTACGTGGTACCCCTCTATAAAAATGAGAATCGCAGATTCAGGTTTGCCACATACCTGTAAATATGGTTTAACTTGATTGAGTCCTTCCCACAACAGACTCTGGTTCAGGAGCAAGAGGGAAGCTTGGAGGAGCATAATCCGCGGGGATAACTTTTGAGAACTTGTTACGAATGCGAGTCGAATGACGTGAGGGTTGAGTGTTTGGAAAATACCCTTCTAATCATCGGGACTGCTAAATCAGAGAAAATTATTACACAAAAACATGCGTTGATAGGTATGGCCTTAATGATAAAATCAATTAATTCGTTCTTTCTTTGCTTTTACCAATTAAGGGTCCGACCGTGGCAGTAGTACTTGACGGATTCCTATAATGTTTTATTGAAATTTAGTCAAAGAGTGTTAGGCTCTTTTTAAAGTTTTTTTGTAGATTGATGTTTTTCGGCCTTTTGGTATGGATCTATAACCTAACGCATAAAGTTCAAACCGCTACGTGTCAGTGATTTTTCGTCACCTTTTCCTCAGTAGTCTTCGATGAAATTCTAAAAGTTGTTTTGAAATTACGGGCGAACTTTTTGCTCTACCTCTTACAGGTTCGATTACTAAAACACACGATTTTTAACTTCAAACTTGAATGTTTTGCCATTGTTCGCCATTTGTCCCAGCGTATACAGACGGCCGATTCTTCTTTCGTTCTGCAGACGTCGACGTTGGAGCCCTACTAGCTTAAGGCTCGGCCAGTCCGGCTTCTTTCCAAGTCGTATCAGAATCTTGGCGTAGAGGTTGCTCCAACATGTACCCAAAGCAAGCTCTATCAGCCAGAGGACGAAACAACCAAACGCCATTGTCGTAAAAAGTACGAACGCTCCTAAGACGTTCTGCATCCTAAATGAAGCGACTTTGCGCGTCGGTGTACGGGGCTTTTTGGTTAGCTCTTCGGCGTAGTGACCAGGTAACCCTCCCTCAATCAGCAGCATTGTGTACCAGTCCAAAATGGGTTGAAGCGGGTGCCCTTTTGAAATATAGAACGAAAGGCGGCTGTCACGGACACTTTCCTTGAGAATTAGTACCTTCGGGTATCCATACTCGTCGTAGTACAGCTCTTCCCGAACCCGCGATGAAAAGGCGAGATTTGGCCCCAAAACTGCGTTCTCATCATTCATTACGGGTGCCAAATTTAAAATGTTTGAATATATGGCTCTCCGAGGATTATTTAGAGCTGCAATCAGTGGACCTGTTGAGTAGATGTCGAGGAAGTGACGATGTGTCTCGTGAAACTGAACTTTCAAATTTGATGACACCAAATCAGACAGGTCTCTGATGGGTCTCTCTCGAGGAACATCCGAAAGGAATACGATGAGGGAGGACTGGTAGGCAGTGGTGATATGAAGACTGTAGATGTAAGCCACAAAGGCGAGCACTCGCAGCGCTCGGGAGTCTGAGAGTTGGCTCGGTAAGAAGAGGGTCATGGCCAGTGATCGTAGAAGGGAAGGCCGTAAGCTATGGTCCTCTAGGTACGCAATGGCGCAGTTGGTAAGAAAAATGGTGGTGGCAGATAACAAAACGTACTTCCAGGCTCTAGAGGAAAACGCTCGGAAGATGGCGAGGGCCCTATTGGCAGGCCGTGGGCCCGGCACGAACCACACCAGATCATCCGGTGTATGAGATGTCAGGAAAGCAGTGAACGGAGCTGGAGTTGCAGACATGACGAGAGTGCTAAACATCAAATCCACCTCATTATCCCAAATTAGTTTTAGACCATTAGTGGGTTGCCCTTTCGTGTCGAGAAGTGTCCAAACGAAGACCCGTCGTGGGAGGCGAAAATATGTAGCGGTCATTCCTACTGCTTGTGCAAGGTCGTGGAAAAGTCGGGGCTCAATCCCTCTGAAGTCATTAACGACTACCAAGGGTGGGAATGGTGACGTGACAGCCACTAGGGGGCAATTGTGTAGTGGAGTCCCGATCTCTACTTTTGGTGGATACAGTGCTGAGCTGTTTAACCTGACGATGGTGGAGACGTTGGAGCACTCTTGCGGCTGATACGGGAACCAGGTGAAGAATCTGGGTTTATCGGTGATGGTCATAACCACCACGTCCACTGCGCGCGTCCACCGCCAGAGCGCGTCTAGCCATGCGAGGATGTCAGCATTTGGCTGGTCTGCGATCACCAGCACTCGACTCCGACCAGGCCACAGCGGATGCGTCCGCAAACTAGGAACCAGTCGCTTCGGGCTCTGGGCCATGAGGACCACGCTTCTCGGCCTTTGAAAAGTTTTGTTTTCTGGGAGAGTATTTGTGAGGAGGCGAGAGATCAAAACTGGTCCAGTTCTAGGGAAACTCTTCGTAACAGGATCTATCTCCCCGCTACCGTCGTGGCACACCCACACTGAGAAAAATAATTGGTTAATGGAGGCCAAAATCAGCTCATTTAATTTTTGGCCAATAAGTGGAAATGGAGCGCTCATTTTTAGTAAGGATGCACTCTCCATTTAAGGCACACTCCGTTTCTGTTAAGTGGAACTTTTAGGTAACGTGGCCCCTAAATAGATTTTTACTTTTCTTTTACTGGAACTTTGGTTCCCTATCACTAAGTGGAGCACCCTACCGTTCCTCATAGTGGAGTTTGTCACTTAGGTTAAATTAACAATGATGTGACGTCACAATGTATATTATCCAGGTAGATGTAAATGGAGTCAGTCACTTCTCTTAAGTGAAGCATCCAATAAAAAATATACGTGACGTCGGTTTTATCTCGCCTCCATGACGTCACCATCATCAAAAGACGCTTCTACTTGACTTAAATGATATTTCCAATAAAAAAAACCACGTGACCTGAATTTTTTTTTTGATCCATGACGTCACGAGCTTCTAATTGGAGGCTTCAACTTAAATTCAATGGTACATCCAATAAAAAACCACGTGACCTGCAATTTTTTGGCGCTAAATTTGAATTTTATAAAATCTTCACCACTGTGACCTTAAGTGAAAGTTAGTAATTTGGAATTTGATCAAGTTTTCACCCCTAAAGGCGCATTCATCTAATTTTTATGAGTTGATTGGTGTTTGTTTTTCTCAAAAATATGTTCAAACAAGGCCACAATGTGCATTTTACTATAAATATGTGCGACATGGAGAACAGGAGTTTTCGTGGTCCACTGTCCGGGGGACGAAGGGAGTCAACTTGGACAGAAGTGACACGGGATTTTTTAGAATGTTAGGTTGGAACGGAAAACGGTTTGCAAGGAGAACCGTCTGTAGTGTTTTATGGTCTATTCGGAGTTTATGCAATGTGTTGGAGGGGCAAAATCATTGTAGACGAAAAAAATGACAAAAGACAGTGAAATTTTTCTGAAAATTGCATTTAGAAGATTCATACACAGCCAACACCGAGATATATCACTGAGAGAAGGAACGTATGGCGTACCTGTGGTGCTTATTGTCTGGTTTTGTTTATTTTGAGCCCATACAGCGGAGAAATTTGGTTTTTAAACAAAGGTAGAGCAGAAGACGAAGTTTTCGAGTGAACGTTTTACCCTTTACACATAACTACCCTAAAAAATGGTGAGAAGGGCACCCTTTAGTTTGCGCGCGGATGAAACGGGAAATGGCGTGCCATAGCAAGTGTCAATCATGACGTCAAAATTCTATTTAAATTAAAAGAGACAATGGGAAAACCCGGAAAATCCATTTACTTTTACGGGCTCCAATTACTTTTAGTGGACATTATTGGAGGGGCTCATTTCATTTAAATGTTCACCCTATTCCATTTAAAGCAAGTGGACATAGGCGGTTAAGGTAAATGGAATAGTTGCAGACGCCCCGCTAAGGGCGCTGTTACTGGCGTTGCGTCACACGCCTAAATCCATCCTTCGCGTCAGCGGCGTCAGTACAGTTTAAAGTGTCAACGTCCGTGGGTGGGTAATGTGTTCTGTTGCTTCCAGTGCCACTTTCCGCGGTTATGTGAACTTGTTATACTTACCTACAGTTATTTTTGTTGTTGCGTAAATGAAAGTCCAGCCAATACTAAAAAAAAACTTCGGGTCTCATCAATTGCCCGCGTACAGTGATAGCGAAGGAGACACTGAGAATGGCCGAGATATCTGTACTGGATGTACTGACTTCGTGTGGATGTGAACACCTCCATCAGGAGCTCAATGGTAAGTTGATTTGTTCTGAAATGTCTTGTTGTCTATGTCTTTTTAACGCCATAAAAAAAAATCTGGCAAAAATTATCTCATAGTAAAAGTACTATTGTACACCTTACGTTCTGGCGTTAGAAAGGCATTATATCGCAGAACAAATTTTGAATAGTTTCTACTGAAAATAGTTATGTAGGTACATTTAGTTGAGGAACATCCTTCAAGTGGAACAAAAGTGGGTTACTGGACCAGCCATCAAACCACAATGTATGGTATTTATTCTAAGCATATTTACATCCCTCCATTTCCATGACCGTGCATAATGTTACCCCTACATATCGGCTATTTATTATCAGCATTTTATTAATGTTTTTGTTTTGTTTGTTTTTCTCTCAGGTGGTGAACAAGGATGTTCTTTGGCGGGGCTGCTGTACCTACCGCTTATGACAGAAAGGCCTCCACCGATTTACCCATCTCCCCAGCGTGACGACTCTTCAGCTTCTTCTGGGTCATCTAGAAACTGTCGGTCACGGTTTTGGGTGTCAGTATTTTGTCACTGTACCATATCCTGCGTACCGCACTCACAGTGTTTTTGCAATATACTGTTTCACTGGACTGGAGACATAACTGTATTCTTTTTCCAGAGGTTATTGGTAGCCTCCAGCAATGTTACTGCTATGTGGCTGCCATGTCTACATCGGGGTCGTGCAGGTACCATCCCTATGGCTAAGGAGGGCTATTGGGGTTGCTTCCCCTGTGGAGGGAGCCCCCTAGCCTGGAGAGGGTGCCTGCAGCAACCTATTGCGCCACTTGCAGTAACCGGATTGCTGTAGGTTACTTTAAACGACCTTCCTATGTAGGGGTAATGGATAGGTACCATACTAGGTAGTGGATAGGTACCATACTAGGTAGTGGACAGGTACCATACTAGGTAGTGGATAGGTACCCTAATAGTAAATGGATAGGTACGAGTATTACTGGACAGTACGCTATCCCTAAAGGTGTCCTCCAATATTAGGAAATGTTTCGCTGAAGCCATGTGAAACATCCACTTAAGTTTACTGTGCGAATCTACTTACACTACTCATCTAATAGCAGGGTTTGATTGGGTTCATTTACGCTTAATGGATGCACTCCATTTCCTTTAATTTTATGCACCGTTCATGGAAATGTCTGGGTTCCGTCACTTCAAATAAATATTCATTTTCAGTAAATGCCTTCCCGACAATAAAGGTAACTATACAAATTGATGATGTCACAATTGTCGTGACGTCATCACTTGACAGTTGTTACTGAAGCCCTCCACTTCGTTTAAGTGACTGAAAATTAAATGGAATCTTCTTTTTCGACTCACTTACTTTAACTGCACCGTTTACTGGAATGTGGTCGTTTACTGTAAGGGGGCATTCTAGTAAGCTCCAGTTTAACAGGAAGTTCACGTTAAATCTACGGGACATTTTTCTGAGTGCATGTTGGGCCCTTAAAAGCAAATGGGTGGGACGTTGAATTTAGCGGTAATTCGTAAATCAGAGGTTTCTGCTGCTACTTCTACCTGAGGTCCTTGACTATGTGTGAAAAGTTGTTTCGAAATGACATAGGTCGTCCGGTATGCTAGGTACATACCTGAAGATAAGGTTCGACTTGCCGAAGTCCATCTAACAGGACACTGTGGTTCAGGAGCAGGATGGGTAACTGGAGAATCATCGTCAGTGCTATTACGAAATTCACAGAATAAATGAAGTGTGGGTTTTTGGACAGACGCGTCTACCCTAATTCGTTTTTAAAAATGATAGCCGTGTAGGTTTCAGAGCGATGTGTTGTCACCGAGTCAACATAAACATGCGTATAGCCTTAAGTATAAAATCAATTCCGTTGTACTTCCGTTTGTTTGAACAAAACATGACATTAATACTTTTTGAGTCTATACCTATAGTAGGTACCTATACACATTAGTAGGGATATTAATCGATCACTTGACACGATAACTCGATTTCATGATAACAACGTGACCTCACCGTCGTCTAATGGGAAAACAATACCAGCAATTTTCTGTTGGAAGTCACACCAAATATTCATTTGGCCTCGGCCAACAATCAGTTCCTTCAACTAACATCTTTCGGGCCAAGGGCGTGGGCTGTAAGCAACATTAGGAGCGTGGGCCCTTGACTAACGACCTATTTACAATAGACCGCTTTGGAACATAGCAACTAGCGACAATTCCAGCCTCCAACGGATAAATTTGGAACTATACTGCAGGACACAGTATATATTATGGCTGAGGCTGACTATTAGCAAGTTTGGAATTTTTGTGGTCTGAGACAAAA
This sequence comes from Mesopsocus fuscifrons, assembly GCA_950004255.1. Lineage (NCBI taxonomy): Eukaryota > Metazoa > Arthropoda > Insecta > Psocodea > Mesopsocidae > Mesopsocus > Mesopsocus fuscifrons. Next base: position 18,374,654 of record OX465379.1, read on the forward strand.
AAAGGACTCGAATGTATCCTTCTACAAGTGAGTACCTATACCTAACTTAAAGTAAACTTCATAAGATAATAAGATAAGGTCAAAGGGTCAGATCAGTCCAGACCATAATTCCCATAAGTACCAATGGTATAGGTACTATTGCTACTTACTTCCTACTTAGACACTTCTCTGGTGTTCGAAGATGGTTCAAAATTTTAGAGGGCACAAATATGGCGACCTTCAAACTGGAACGCAACATGGCCGCCGGTAAGCAGTCTATTGTTATTTTAGGTCCTTAACGTACCTACCATCGTTCCTTACCAATTCAAGAAGGAAAGTCGGATCTGGTCAAATATTTAGCCTTGATTTTTGTTTCGCATAACAATTGTATCTATAACTATCGATCAACACCTACCTAACTTGTCAGTGATAGTAGCATCCTTATCACTCCTTGTGATCCGTAATCACAGCCTTACGGAGTTGCTTTTCCAACGTCAACGATAAATCAGGTGAGCGAAACTTCGTCAGTTTTAAATGAAGGTCATGTTTATGATTTAAAGGGTAGACATAGTAGAAATGACTTTCCACCTAAAAGCGTAGAGGATTCACACATCAATAACAGGAGTAAGGTGCTCTAGTGGTTGAATGTCGTACTATAGTGATGGGAGTCCTCCAGTTCGAACTCCAGTGGCCCAAAAAGTTTCCTGTACCTATTTTCACTTTGTGCTTTTTATTTAACATCTGCAGACGATGCGGATAGAAATCGTACTACTAGCTCTGCTGCCATTGGTGGCTTGGGCAGAGTTGTCGTCTGCTCCAGCCTATCAGAATCCCAGCATGGAGGATGTATGGCCTTGGGTGCAAGCGGCCAATGACGCCATCGCAGCGTACCTAGCGGAGCAACCCGCAACTACATTCTTAGATGAAGACTTCATCAAACATGTCGACGGCAGTCCCAGAAATCTCATTCTGGATCCACTTATCAACTTTATACGGTCAAAACTGACATACGAAATCGATATTCCATCTCTCGGACGTGAAGATATGTAAGTTTGCTATGCATCTAGGTTTGTACACATCAACTTCGTAGGTAAAAGTACCTAAGTACATAACAACTGTTAAAACTGAAAAATTAGATACCTAAGGTACCCCTGCGCCTTAAGAAGGAATATTCATTTGTTTACGATTCTTCCGACCATTTTTTTAGGACACTGCTGGATATTAAAATGTTCTGAAATATAATATACCCATTACCTATTGTACACCTACTAGTTAATTTCATGTTAACAGATTCCTTTACGTGGAAAATGGGACGATCTTTGGGTTGAACGAAACTACCATTGATCTGGACTCTCCAATGTTTGGCTACGAGATTAGGAATTTGACCGTTGTCATTCCGGAGCTGGAGATTTACGCCGACAAATACATCCTCAACCACTTCAATCTAGGCGGGCTGGTTGTTCTCAATGGAGAGGGGCCTTTACAGTAAGTGACATCTTCAGTTGATCATATTGTTAATCACTCCTGAAGAAACCAATCCCTCTGCAGTTTTTCCACACCATGGCCATCATCACTCCCAGGAGGTGTATTCCCTTTCTCGAACGCCAGAAAACCAACCCAACTAACACCTTCAAAAATTATTGTAAGAAGATAAGGGACGCGATGATGCAATATATGGAGAACAGTTCTTCTTACAATAAATATTGAAGGTGTTAGCTGAGTGGGTTTTCTGGCGTTCGAGAAAGGGAATACACCTGCTGGGAGAATTTATTCAGCTCAATCCCTGGTGTGTGTTCTATAGCCAAGGGGAGCACTCCCGAGAGGAACCAGTTATCTCAGGCGTGTGTTCATGCTTTCGTTATGATCAGCTATTCTTCCTCTTACCTATTGGCATCAGCATTCGCAAAACCTTCGGTCTAAACTCGCTTCTGTTTGTTTTACTCAAAGAATAATTTGTAACTCGTGTTCTCCGTATATCGCACGCCTACTTTCATTCAATTCTAAGTTATGGAATACTTTTCTGGGGAGGTGTCAAACAGAATATTGAGCCAATTTTAAAAATTCAAAAGAGATGCATAAGAATCATGGCTAAAGTGCCACCGCGTACTTCTTGCAGGTCACTTTTTAAGAAATTCTCTATTCTCCCTGCTCCTTGTGTTTTCATTTATCAGGTATTATTATTTGTTCGCGAACACCCAGAACACTTCCCTCTTAATTCAAACTTTCACTCTTATAAAACTCGGTCGTGTTCAAATATACATGTAGGCAAATTTGCTACCTCCCTTCGTTTGAACAGTCCTCCGATTTTAGGTGTTCGTCTATATAACGCTCTCCCGGTTGAAATTAAATCTGAAGAAAGTTTAACGATTTTTAAAAAATTGCTAAAATCATATTTACTTGAAAATATTTTTTATAGTTTAGAGGAATTTCTAAATTTGTAATTTAACTGGACAACCAGGCGTTTTATACTTTAGTTCCACCTATTTTTGGTGGGACAAGGTCAACAAAACGTTAAAAAAAAAAAAAAAAAAAAATATACTGTTTAGGTTTATTTGTTTTCAGCATAACACTGAATGATGTAGAGGTGTACGCGAAAATGAATATGAGATTCACCACCAATCCTCCGCTCACAGTTACGTCGATGACCGGTCTCAAAATTTATATCGGGGATTGCCTGGTAAGAATTTTTTTTAACTCTAGTCACCCAAATGTTAGCCATAGAAGAACCAACAATACCTCAGACTTGTCTATCCGTCTCTATTATCCTAAGAAGACAGACAATTTGTTTGAGAAAGAAACAGTGCTCTTGTCTTCTTAATAACAGGCTAAGAAGACTGATGGAGTGTATAAGCAAACAGTTGTTACTGGCCCATCTTACAAAGTTAACCGACTTTTTTTCGTAAGGTAACCCTTCTGTTATACCTACACTAGGAACTTCTTCTTAGCCTGTTTAGGAAAACCCGTTGTGAATTTAAAAAGATCACCAAAAAATCAGGAAAAATTTGATACAGGGCGATTATTGTCGGACCTTTTATTACAGTTGGATCTAGACAATCTGGGAGCCAGCGGGGACGCAGTGTCCTCACTCCTCAATGGCATCGGTAGCAAAGTGTTTCCTCAGCTTGTGCGTGCTCTTAGCAACGATCTACAACCATTCATAACCGAAGATGGGGCCAAATGCACGAATAATATGGAACTCATTTGTGGGCTACTCACTGCTGTTATTACTGCGCTCTACCATCAAGTATTCCCCTAAAATTATCACAGTGTGCTCCCTTAATGATGACATACTGTATTTAGTATGGTCCTTCGAAGGAATTGGTTCTCCAGTGAAAGCTAAACATAGTGCCCTATAGCTGTAATTTGTTTTTCGTTCGAATAGCACACTATGTTTAGCTTTTAGAGCAGCCACGGCCATTGGCAATTATCAGTGTTATCCAGTTCCGTAGGTCTTCCCATATTTATCTAGGTGTATTCCCGTGCTCATAGTTGGTTCTCAAGGTTCCCTATAGGATGTTACGTAATAAAACAATATAATATGTACCTACCATATACAAACAAACTGTGTAAAAATGTAAGTTTTACAATATAAAGCATGTTTGACTGATTACTATTGTATTTTCCTAAACACTTACATGCCTGTGTTTACAAGCCATATCCCTGGACTTAGCCTGCAGATTCATGATTATGTAATAATTGTAGAGTCGGTGTACACGAAATCGCCTCATTGACTTAGGCTGGATTTAGCTAATTTCGGAATGGAACGTACCCGAATTTTTTTTCTGTAAGTTAAACAAGGTTGTCATGCATTGCTAGGGAAATAAAATTCCGACTTTATTTACCGTAGCAACGCATGGCAACCTTGTTTAACTTATAGAAAAAAATTCAGGTACGTTCCATTCCGAAATTAGCTAAATCCAGCCTTAGCCTGCAGATTCATGATTATGTAATTGTGGAGTCGGTGTACACGAAATCGCCTGATGGACTTAGCCTGCAGATTCATGATTATGTAATTGCAAAGTCGGTGTACATGTGACATTGGGGATTGGGGAATTTAACATGAGGTTTAACAAAATTCTCAGGTAACTAACTGTTACTTAAACCGAGACGGTTACCATAACAGTATCATTTTGGCCAACAAAAAAAAACTCCAACATCGACCAACCCACCCTAAATCAAATTTATAAAAAAATTCCCAGCCTGAAAGCTCCAGAGGTAATTTTGAAAACTATTTTGTATGGGTTTTGGAGTCAGCAGCTCATCCACAATTAGTGTTCGACATCAAAGAGAATTGAAAATGATCACAGAAATGATTGAAATGATGCAGCGGCAGTGATGGGATCCGAAACTGCAGCACCAAATTCGCTGAAATTGAACAAAGTGGTTTGGGGAATCAAACTGATAACTCTGAAGCTCTGACGGGGTATATTTAAATACTGTGGGGCAGTAGGTATTATTACTATGGCGTACCTAAGAATGGTAAGTAATATTATGTTCTTCCTACCTGCGCCCTGCTTCTTTCTGAGATAAAAAGAAGTGCCCCAGGAAACAAGCAATGTTATTCTAAAATTGCATAATCTGATTTTAAGTGTGATAATACTGATAATATACACTTCAGTCAGTCGTGTCGCACTAAGAAGCACTTCACCTATAGTCCCTGCATAAATGGTAAGATTGATCGATTGTCGGCTTACTTATTTCGAATCTTGATTGGAAAATCCATCAGATCAGTATCTACGTAAAGTTCATGGTCCATACCTATATACATGCGTAGATAGGAATGTAAAGGTTAATTACCATTTTGCACACGTTGGTCCCTATACTGCAACAAGAACTTTTTTGGCACTACACCCCTACAGGGTGAGATGTACACAAGGGGGTGGTTTGGTCACTATAGTCACTACAGTTGAGTTTTCCCCCAGCCAGGTACCCATCATCACTGAACAGATGTCCCTACTTTAAGACCACTTAAGGGTCCGCTATACCTGACGGTGCATTTTTTTCCGCCCATAAGATTAACATTGCGAGCGGCGATTCATTTTCAAGGTTTACCCTTGGTTGGAGAGACACAAAATTTTGCCTGTACCTAGCCCTAACAATGTTCTAGGTCGTGTTCGAAGCAGATTTCCCAATTTCTCACTGGTTTCTTTTATTGCAACTGTTTTGCAAATGCTAGCATCGCATACCTCAAGAAAAGTGCTGTATCTCGAAAACCAGTAAAAAAAAATGGGAAATCTGCTTCGAACACTCCCTAGAACATTGTTAGGGCTAGGTACAGGCAAAATTTTGTGTCTTTGCAACCGAGGATAAACCTTGAAAATGAATCGCCGCTCACAATGTTAATCTTATGGGCGGCAAAAAATGCACCGTCAGGTATAGCGGACCCTTAATTAGGATAGATACGAACCTACAGGAAACAAGGGGTACAACAGGTGTCGGACAAACTTTACCGAATAAGTAATCAACGTACGTACCTCACGCCCCCCTCTCTTCACCATTGTGCAGAGAGGCGTGGATGCGTATCACCAGGCTCTATTGCAAATGGGATTAAAAATAACCCTCCTTATAAGTGTTTCCTTAAACTGTGGCCCGTGGCACTAAGCTACCCAAAGTAAAATAATCGCTATATGCGAGTCTATAGTATACGTGTTTTCCCATTAGACCACGGACTATCCGACTGATTTCGGTACAAGTGGAACCACTTATGTCGAAAGCCTCTGATTTGGGCTTACGATAGCCAAATTCGGAAGTATAAAAAGGACCTGGGTCAATCGTCAAATTATCAGTCTTTTACAAGCAGACCTATCATCCCAGGTGAGTTTTTTGAAACATCTATTGAAAAATATGAAGGTTTGACCTATACAGAACCTAATTGAATATTTACCCCCTGAATGCCCAAAATATTGGTTAGACCAAGATTCGAAGCTCTGAAGGCATAAATCAATCCCCTTGATCACTCGGCCACTGAGAGACACACAAATAAAAACTCGTTTACTATAGATCTACCATGAAGTCCTTCATCGCTATCGCCGTCGTTGCCCTGTTCGCTGTGGCCAGCAGCAACACCATCAGCAACAAGAACCTCATCACTGACATCATCGAAGGAATCATCAACAACAACAAGGACAAGCTGGCCAACATCAACATCCCCACCATTGATCTGGGTGATGCTGGAATGTAAGTAGAACATTCAGCATTCAAGGACAATGTAAGGACAACGTGAGAACAATTGCTCGCTGTAGAGGGAGTTCGCTACAGAGAGACCCAAATAATTCGGTATTCTCACTCTGGAATGATTTTTGAGTCCACTAAAGGTCTTTTCCATAGACCGAAACCAAATGATGTAAAATGTTGTTGTTTTCTTGGCAGCATCAACAACCTGCTCATCGTCGGCGCTGAAAACCTGGTGATCGAGCGCATGGACGCCACCGGCCCCCTCGCGGTTGACATCAAGAACCTGACTGTGACCCTCGCCGTTGCCTCCGCCACCGCTGACATCGTCAACTGCAACCTTCAGATTCCCGAGATCGGCCTCGACGTCACCTGTGATGCTGCTTCCGTCAGGTATTAAAATGCTCCTATACTGAACTAAAAATCTAAAGGGTGCCAGGTACCACATCTCGCGACGTCTGTACACAAGGGAGTGGTTTGGACACTATCCCCTTGATTCATAGCACACTTCGCCACAAATGCTTTTCTGCAGTAGCATGAAGGGAGTCAACACTACCATCACTGTCAACTGCCCAACTAGGATTTAAACCTGAAAATCTAAAAGTCTTATGTACCTCCCATTTCTGGTACTAGAAGCGAAACAAATGATTGTTCTGATTGCAGTGGTTCCGCCTCAAAGATGTTCCTGACCATCGCACTGGACCTTTCCCTGAACGGTCTCAAGCCCACTCTGGAGGACTTCTCCAACCTGGACATCATCGTTGGCGGCATCGACGTAAGCAAAGTTTCTTCATCTAGTCGATATCGGAAAACGTTACTCTCTCAAAAGGGACATTTCTTACTCTCCTACGAGACGGCCTCGATAGCCGGGTGGACTAAAAAATTGGTCGACTTTTGGGGGGCAGTGAGAGCCGGGTCACACAGGTTCGATCCCGATCCTACCAAAAAGTTTTTCTGCTCGGCATTCACCTCTGATATTTTCAGCATGTCAAGTGAAATGTATATCGAGGCTGTGGTGGTTCGGAACCCACCTAAAACTGTAGGTCCCCATCGTTTACTCGATGGCTGGGGAGCTGGTATTTGGTAGTGCTGCCAGCTGAGCACAATGGATAGTTCTTGAAAACGGTCTAGTTGCTGGGCTTGTCCCCCCCCCCCCCCCCCCCAACCCTCAGCTATTATTTATATTTTTACTCTCCTACGAACTTCGGCACAGTAATTACGTATCCGTTGGGGCTAGGTAGGACATTCACCAGGAACAAACTCGGGGCTAGACCCTGAATTTCTATATGTACCTACTAACAACAACTTATCATTTTAGGCTACCCTTACTGGAGTCAACAACGCTGAAGAGACCAACAACATCATCAACACCAAGCTGGCCGACTTCTTGACCGGTTTCCTGCCCGTCGCTGCCAACGAAAACAAGGCAGTCATCATTGAATTGGTCAACACTATTTTGGACGGTCTCACTCAATAAAAATAACACTCCTGAGTCAATATATTATTGAATTGAGGACATCTGTAACTTTTTTTTATCCTACCTCAAACCGGTGTAACCACTGATTTCTTTGCTGCTATGTTAGTGAACGTGGCAACCCTCCTGAAACTTGCTGGGTTTGCCATCTATGAAAATGGACAAAGTTTCTCATGAGTCAGGGATAATTCTCTCCATTTCACTGGCTTCTCTTATTCAAAGCCGGAGTCAGCAAAACTATAGCTGCCTTACCTGATCAGAGAAACCCTCTTGGTGTGTTTGCGGACAGTTAGAACCTGCCAGAATTCTCGGTCACTGGGTAACTTTTTAATGATGATCCTTCTTTAACCGCGCCGACTCTCTCCTGACCTAACATAACCTATCAGAGGACATTTTAGTGCAAGACTATTTGGATAAAAAGGAAATAACCGTCGCCAGCAAACTCGCCACGTAGGTACCTATTTAATCAACACATAGTCATCAAAAAATCTTCAGGCAAAGCAAAGTTAGTTTTTGACCACACCTTGAAAGCTTCAGGTCAAAACTTCAATTTCAACGACACACTTTTCAGTGGTCCGAAACTACAAAAGGATCTCAACCACATTCTCCTCAGCAGCCGTATCAACCAGTACTGCTTATCAGCTGACATTGATACATTTTTTCGCAGCATCCTTCTTGATCCAGAAGATGCTGAAAAGTTACAAATATTTGCAAGGGTTAAAAATACATGTGAAACATCCAAATACGCCCTTCTTACTGCAAGAGACCGCGGCGTTGTCAAGCAATGTAAGTTGACGCACCTTCCTTACGGCAGAACATGTTCAGAACAGGACGCTTGTTTATTGATGTGCATGATTCTCGATTTGCTCCCAAAATTCCCGATGTCGCGGACAAGCTTCAAGAGAGCCGTCATAGGCACAAAGAAGCGTTTGACAAATGTGCAAAAAGTACTGTTGATGAATTTCACGAAAATGAGTACGTTTATCTCAAGAACTATAAAACAAAGGAATGGGAGCCTGCGAAAATCATTAAAAAATTAACAGAAGTACTTCGCTCATACTTAGTGAAATCAAAAGGTGTTTTGTATAGGCGTAACAATTCGTTCTTGAAACGGTCGAACCGGATGTACAATGATGATGTCGAACATGATGATAAAGGTACAGAGCGGAATGATCACGAAATATTTCAGAGTAGGAATGTTCCCAATGTCAGTTCTGCCGTGCCAAGTGTGTTTACTCGTTCAGAGCGCCTTATAAAGCCTCCGGCCCGCCTCAATCTATGATTTAAAAGGGGGAGGTGTTACAAATTCATAAAGTTTTCCCGCTCTTTTGTTTTTATAATTTGTGTACTTTGTGTACTCTGTGGTATTCATTATATTGTTAGAGAATCAAACATAAAAAACCTCGTTTACTATAGATCTACCATGAAGTCCTTCATCGCCATCACCATCGTTGCCCTGTTCGCTGTGGCCAGCAGCAACCTCATCACTGACATCATCAACGGAATCATCAACAACAACAATGGCAAGCTGCCCAACCTCAACATCCCCACAATCGATCTGGGTGAAGCTGGACAGTAAGTTTGCAAACTTGTCGAAACGGTTTTTTTGGGGTGCTCATATGCCAGTACACTTGAAATTTGCAGTTTTAATTGCAAAGGATTAAGGTATTATTCAGCATAACTTAACATTTCTAGTTCGCTTAGAAGTAGGTTAGAATTAGAGACAGGGGATCAACCTATACGTAAAACACACACTCAGCATCTTATTCCTTCGAATTTACAAGTAAAAATTGTCAGGCGTGAAGCCTAGAGGATGAATTTAGGCTAAGTATAGAAAGTGACACTAACATACCTCAAATGAGAAGAACAACTGATGAATTTGGACGATGGCACACTGTAGGTCCAAATGATGCAGTGGCCTAGGAGATTCTCACTCTGGAACCATTATCAAATCAACCAAAAGTTATTTCCATAGACCAAAAAACCTTTCAGAGCCAAAGTGTTGTTTTTTCCTTGACAGCATCAACAACCTGACCATCGTCGGAGCTGAAAACCTGGTGATCGAGCGCATGGACGCCACCGGCCCCCTCGCTGTTGACATCAAGAACCTGACTGTGACCCTCGCCGTTGGCTCCGCCACCGCCGCCCTCGCCAATTCAGACTTCCACATTCCTGAGATCGGTCTCGACGTCGTTGGCCTGACTGGTTCCCTCAGGTACTATCATACTTCTATATTGATGTGTACCTACAATCTCTCGTGAGCCATGTGCAAGAGGGAGTCACTTGGTCACAAACAGACAGTCGAGTTTCTCTGCAGCCCGTGCTTGGATAGGTATCTACCATAGCTGGCCTGGCATGCTTTACCTGGGAATAGTTCAAAAACTAGATCGTAGGTCCTCTCGCTTTATGGCTTACCGCCGTCACACTTTGCTGCTCTGAAGTATCTAGAAATGAATCAATACTTCCCTCAACTGGCCCACAACTGCTTCTTCTAAAAATTCGAAAAGTCTTGAGGATTTTACACCTCATTTTTCGCTCTACAAGTGAGGAAATGAAATAGACATTGTTATGATTGCAGCGGTTCTGCTACTAAGCTGTTCGTGACCGTCGCACTGGACCTTTCCCAGAACGGTCTTAACCCCACGCTGGAAGACTTCTCCAACCTGGACATCATCGTTGGTGCCATTGACGTAAGCGAAGTTCCCACACAGTTTTTGACAGGTTGTTTGGTATTTTTGAAGTAGTTCACGGTTATGCAACAAGAGGCCCGTGTCCTCCCAAGGAGGATATTCTTACGCTCCTTGGAACTTCAACACAGTGTATCTATCGACCGGGGCTGGTGCCATGTGACTTTGGAAATCCTTCCTACAGTAGTATGAACCTGGCTAAACATTTCAGGCTACCCTCACCGGAATTGACAATGCTGATGTGGCCAACAACATAATCAACACCAAGCTGGCCGACTTCGCGACCAATAACCTGCCCGTCGTCGCCAACGAGAACAAGGCAGCCATCATTGAATTGATCAACACTGTTCTGGACGGTCTCACCCAATAAAACTACATAACACTCCAGAGTCAATACATTACTGAATTAAGGACGTTTGGATTCATATTTTCTCATTCAAGAGTACCTCAGAACTCGTTTATGCGCGGCACCCCTTCAAAAAATTGCAGGGAATAGCTAGATACGAAAAGATCGCCTCTTTCAAAATGAACTGAAATGAACCGAATATCTCACTATTCAGCATGATGATTCTTCACTTGAGTTTCTCTTCAAAGCAATCAGCAAAACTATTGCTGACTTACCGGTCCAAGAAACCCACTTGAAGTGTTTGGAGAGTTGAAACTTCTTGAGTTCCGGTCATTCAGTGATGTTACTGCAGATACTAGCCGTCAACTGTTAAGAATTACTTTTCACTGATTGATGTTCAGTTTAATGAATGACAGTTCAGTACATTTTAGTAGATACTCAGTGCAGTCTCGCAGGATCTACACCAAGATCGCAGGTAAAACATCAGCCAGTCATGAGTTTGAGGCTATCCTAAATAGAACATAACAGAATAATAATAAGAACAAGACAATTACATGACGGTAAGGAGGCCATAGGCCGTGACCTGGGTCGCCTCCTCATTAGGGAGGTAGGTTAGTTTAGGGGTACGTAAATTATATAAGAAAAGGGCACCAAATGGTTCCGATCAAACCATTGTCTTGCCAAGACACATGGTCCCGGTGCTCCGCGGAACAGGGTGGAGTCATCGGAACTGAATCAACACGCAGACCTATACTAGACCTATTAGTCCAGAGTACAGAGGGTCGGCTTACCGAGGTGATAGGATTCTGAGCACTGAAGTCTGAGAACTCAGGTTCTAGCCCCAAGTTTCCCATTTTTTTTCTGGAAAGTTATGTTGGGGCTTAGGCCTACCCAGCCCTCAAGGTGTACTAGCCATCACCGGCTGGAAGAGATTTGAACTGTAGCGGAGAGGTCTGGAGCAGGTAATAGATAGTTTTCGAATGGTCGTGGTCCCATAAATGGGAGTTGTATTTATGCAAAACAACTCAAACCTAATAGTGGTCAAAATATGGTGGGGTGAGTTCATCCCCTGTTTCCATAAGGTACCATTAGGAGGGTGAACCTGACATGGTTTTTATACAATTACTTACGAATTACTTACACTAGAAGGTTAAAATTTATGACATAGGGGCAATTTAAAATTAGGAACGCATTTGTGTAACATTTACAGCTGTAGACATACGTGCTGTCAAGTTATAAAATAAATAATATAAGCCATAAGGGACAATCTATAGGGGCTGACAGGTACAACCATAACGGAGCGTTGTGATTGGCCGAGAGGCCAGCTGCGTTCAGTGTGCCGCTGGGGGCACATGAAAGGGCTTGTAGGAAGCCGTTAGCGTATACTCGTATACTAACATAGGCTGAGGACAACCTTCTAAGTAGGTAAGTCAATTAATATGAGAATGGGGTGCAGGGACCCTTGGGCTACAGGTAGTCAAATAAATACTTAAGGCAGCAGGAAGCCAGGTAAATACTTAAGGCTGCAGGGAGCCAGATAAATACATAAGGCTGCAGGGAGCCAGATAAATACTTAAGGCTGCAGGGAGCACGGTAAGTATAAACGAGAATGGGAAAAATAATATGTTGGAGCCATACTGGTTATGGCTCCAACATGAACCATATCACCCCTATGTGAGCAGAGGTCCGAAAGTGGCACCCTATATCCTACTATGACGTAGCTCTTTTAGGGCTATACCACCACGAAATTTTGATCCAGGGCTGGTCAAAATTCTCCAGGATTTACGCTCTTTAGGTCCTAGTAATCGATACATTTGGGAGGCCTCTAAACATCCAGCATTCGCAGGTTCTAAGCCAATAAACTATCAGCTATCTATGGAGAGTCTTATCACTAGCCATAACCTACGTGCAGAATAAGACTTCTTTCAATTTTTTTTTAATTTAAAAAAAATTACTCTCAATCAATTGAGTTAAGAGATAGGAGGAATGATATGATTTTACCCGTAAGTGTTGTCCCAGAGTATAAAAAGGAAGGTAAAGGAGGCAGGGGACATAGAAACAACCGCAGTTTCACCTTAGCAGGTAAGTAACTGTATAGAACTAACATAGGTGCAGGACTACATAAGTCCCGGGGTGCCGACATACAGAGCCTATAGCACCCACAATCTATTCCCTATGGTGACTCTCATTCTCATGGGTACCTGGCTGACGGTAGTTTTGCGGTCTTAGGACCATTAGACGAAGAACTACGAAGAAACGTTTCGAAGTTCGTAACACTGTAACCATTCTAGATCAATCATGAAGTCCTTCATCGCCATCACCGTCGTTGCCCTGTTCGCTGTGGCCAGCAGCAACAACATCAGCAACAAGAACCTCATCACTGACATCATCGAAGGTATTTTCAACAACATTAAGGGCAAGCTGGCCAACCTCAACATTGACACCATCGATCTGGGTGAAGCTGGAATGTAAGTTTGCAAACTTTTTGTCACGGTTATTTGCTCGAAGACGTCTTGGGGTGCTCATATGCCAGTAGACATGAAATTTGCAGTTTGAATTGCAAAGGATTAAGGTATTATTCAGCATAACTTAACATTATTAGTTCGCTTAGAAGTAGGTTAGGATTAGAGACAGGGGATCAACCTACGTACAAAATTCACTCAGCATCCTATTCCTTCGAAATTACAAGTAAAAATTGTCAGGCGTGAAGCCTAGAGGATGAATTTAGGCTAAGTATAGAAAGTGACACTAACATACCTCAAATGAGAAGAACTGATGAATTAGGACGACGGCACTCTGTAGGTCCAAATGATGCAGTTGACTAGCAGATTCTCACTCTGGAACCATTATCACATCCACTAAAAGTTATTTCCATAGACCAAAAAACCTTTCAGAGCCAAAAAGTTGTTTTTTCCTTGACAGCATCAACAACCTGACCATCGTCGGAATTGAAAACCTGGTGATCGAGCGCATGGACGCCACCGGCCCCCTCGCTGTTGACATCAAGAACCTGACTGTGACCCTCGCCGTTGGCTCCGCCACCGCTTCCCTCGCCAATTCCGACTTCCACATTCCCGAGATCGGCCTCGACGTCGTTGGCCTTGCTGGTTCCCTCAGGTACTATCATACTTCTATATTGAAGTATACAATCTCTCTTGAGCTCTGTGCAAGAGGGAGTGACTTGGTCACAAACCGACAGTCGAGTTTCTCCGCAGCCTGTGCTAGGATAGGTATCTACCATAGCTGGCCTGGCATGCTTTACCTGGGAATAGTTCGAAAACTAGATCGTAGGTCCTCTCGCTTTATGGCTAACCTAACCTAACCTTACCGCCGTCACACTCTGCTGCTCTAACGTATCTAGAAATGAATCAATACTTCCCTCAACTGGCCTCCAACTGATTCTTCTAAAAATTCGAAAAGTCTTGAGGATTTTACGCCTCATTTTTCGCTCTACAAGTGAGGAAATGAAATAGACATTGTTATGATTCCAGCGGTTCTGCTACTAAGCTGTTCCTGACCGCCGCACTGGACCTTTCCCTGAACGGTTTTAAGCCCACGCTGGAGGACTTCTCCAACCTGGACATCATTGTTGGTGCCATTGACGTAAGCGAAGTTCCCACACAGTTTTTGACAGGTTGTTTGGTTTTTTTTGAGTTAGTTCACGGTTATGCAACTAGGGCACGTGCCTTCCCAAGGAGGATAATCTTACGCTCCTTGGAACTTCGACACAGTGTATCTATCGATCGGGGCTGGTGCCCTGTGACTTTGGAAATCCCTCCTACAGTAGTATGAACCTGGCTAAACATTTCAGGCTACCCTCACCGAAATTGACAATGCTGACGTGGCCAACAACATAATCAACACCAAGCTGGCCGACTTCGCGACCAATTACCTGCCCGTGGCTGCCAACGAGAACAAGGCAGCCATCATTGAATTGATCAACACTGTTCTGGACGGTCTCACAGTATGAGACGACACCGCTGATATTTTGACCTGAGTCATTATACTATCGAATTAAGAATGCTTCGATTTTTTTATTGTAGATATAACCAGAGTAGCCACAATCTTATCTTAAAGTTCGACTGGTAACAGCCAATAACCAGGCCCGTAGTCAACCTGTTGCGGGCCCCGGGGAAGAAACCTGCATGGGCCGGGCCCTCGATTGGCCTTTGCTCTTATAGAAGGCAATTTCGAAAACCATACCAGAACACTGATAGGCTCCTGTGCTTTTAATGTAAAAGAAAGAAGACAGTACAATACTACACGTTGTTTATTATTATTATTATTATTATATGGGAAAATTTCACAAGTACCGCTGTTTAGGAAATTTCCAGGCTAGGCACCTCACCCTTTACGGGCGGAGCGCCGGATTAAGCTTCTTCGAGGCCCTAAACGGCAAATATCGTCGTAATAACTTGCCTACTTGTCGAAAAAAATGGCTTTTTTTGGGACAATTATTAGTCCTGGAAAACGAAAGAAGAACCTCGTAACCAAGCGAGCGGAGCGAGCGCGAAGAAAATTAAGATGGATAGTTATTGCTGTAAACATTTATCCTTAATCGAGAGGGGGATTATTTTCCTGCCTACGGAAGCAAGACAGGAGAACAAACAGAAAGGAGATCAGTATTCGAGCAAGCGAAGCGAACGAGAAGAAAATTTAAAAGACTTCTATAAAATCTCCTTATTGCATAAAAAGAAATTTTGATTCTGCAGGCACCTCCAGTATGTAGGCCCTAAGCCTTTAAGCTATAGTTTTTCTGGCTTTACTGGTTAATCTAGCACACCTCTTATTGTCATCTTTACGTTCTGCAGAAAAGGTCCGCGCCCCCGAGTCCGAGGACTGTCCGACTAGGATTCTCACCAAAAAGTTTTGCTGTCTTTTGAGACTTCAAATGTAGTATATATCTTGGGTATATATATACATCAAATATCTTGGGAATAGGAAGGTTTCTCAAGAAAAATGACTCAAGTTGTAAACTGTCATACCGTGATATACTTAGGTAGGTACCTATATTTCTGCAGTTATTCTACATTCTACAAAAGGATGATAATCTACTTGTAAATTTTTCTTCCGACTACAGGGGCCCGCCGGGCCTTTTTCGGAAGCCCGGGCCCGGGGAAAATGTACCCCCCTGCCCCCCCTGCCCCCCCTGCCCCCCCTGCCCCCCCCTGCCCCCCCCCTGACCACGGCCCTGCAGCCAACCTTCACTTGTTTGTTGGATATCGGTTACAGGTCTTCTGTCTTGCATTTCTGGCATGCAAGAACAAGAACAAGACTTTGTTGTGGTTGCAAGAACAAGATATCTCGCACTTCAGTTTTTTTCCCAAAGCATCACTCGTAAAGAACACGGATGGCCGTCCATATTTTCTAAGAGAAAAATCACCCCCTTCGGTCTTGTATCCAGGGGTCTCGAAAGGTGCCACCCTGTATCCCACTCGACACCAACCCTTCTATATAGGTCTGTAGCGGACTTGGGGCAGTTCTGTCTCCTGTTTGTGTTTCCATTTCAGCATGCAGAACAGCCTGAGCTGAATCAGTGCAACTGCTGCAACGGTGCCGAGAGCAGGATAAAAGCGAAAGTGCTGATAAAATATTGATGCGACACCTGGTGAACTGGTGGCCAATGCTAGTACTCGAAAAGAAGCATTCACAGCAAGTGCAAGAAAGTTGAGGTCACTGCTACACCTCACACTAACCCGTATAAACAACGACCCCTACAACCTCCATAACACACATCCCTGGGTCATCTTAGAATATGGCTCAGTAATTTGAGCCCCACTGCTGACCCTCTCAGCAGCGCCAACGCGTTATCCAACACAAGAAAATCAGCGAGAGTCACAGTCTAAGAAGACACCCCTACGTATCGTGTCGCAGCGTGGAAACAGTCTTTTTAAACCGGTGGAAGAAGCGCATCCAGCAGCCGTGAAGCTGCGGCGATCGATTTTTCAACGCACTTACTCGTCATTGCAAAAACATCCGACGCAAGTTTCGCATAGGTGATAAGTTTTATTTAGGCTAACCAAAATTTTTAGTCTGGTGGTACCCAAAAGATTTTGATTAATAATTTAATTAGCGGGCACCTATAGCTGGTTATACCCCTTGCCCCAAGCACAAATATTAATTATACAAACTGACTGTTGGCCTAAGACAAAACATCTATGCTACCAACAGAAAATTGCTGCTACCAGGATTCGAACCCAGGACCCAAGTCGTTCGAGTCTAGTGATTTCCCACTAGACTAGGGTGAAGCAACTACTGTACACCATGCGGATGTTTAGACACCTAAGAAGACCGCTGAAATAAGGTAAATTTGCTGGGAATAAAACGGAGTAAGCAGTAGGCGCTCCCGTCATCTTAAAGTTCGCCTGCTGACACAGTCCCGTTATCAGTAGAAGGAAATGTTTTATATTCACGTAGTAGATAGGGTAAATTACGTAGGGTTGTCCATTTTACGTTGGGATGTGATCATCCCTTGCTGAGCATTCTCCAGAGATCAACTCGCGTCAGCAGACTTCTGCACTCGGAAACCAAGATGGCGGCCGACTTTTTCCCCTTAGTATGGACGCTGTGCGGTAAATCGCGAAGAGATGGCAGTGGCATGTGTCGCGTCCCGATCTAACGCAGATAGTTCGGTTACACCGGTCCGGGGCTTTCGGTAAAAAAAAAATGTGTCTACTGCTGTGTTGAAGAACAAGTGCTGCGGTGAGATAGGGTGCGATAGCCATTTGTTTTAGTTGGTGTTTTTAATTGAACCTGGTGGTCACGCGCAATGAGTTTTAGATAAAATGTAGGGTAGGTGCAAAGGTAGCAGGAAAACGTAGGTGCTCAGAAATGTTCACTTTAGTTTTCGGGCAAGTATAGGTAGGTGTTCGAAAATCAGGTGGAGTGCATGGGGAAAAAATGGTATTCCAGGAATTGATATCCCACTCCGAGATTAAGAGGTCAGTAAACGGGGGTTGAAAATATGAAGCGACCTTTTGCCTATCCTCACTACCAAAGCAACAATTAAACAATTGCTGTGTCATTCTTTTGTTAGCAAAAAGGACTTTCAACCCCCTCACTTGTGAGATCAAAAAATGCAATTAATTTCTACAATAGCTGTGGACAAAGGACGCTTTTCTTAGCCTACAGGCGCAAGGCGTCAAGGGATTCTTTCTTTCTAAAGAGTGACTGGAGCATTTATCTACGATGGTGGACAGATAGAAAGCGGGAAAGGTGGGGGGTGGACCCCCGGCGACCCGTGGCCAATGACCAAACGACTGGTAGCCACCCTCCGAGGACGCAAGAATTCTTCACCCTGTGGGGAGCCGTCGCTGGGCTGCGGCAGCTCCTCATCAAAACTCTTCAGTAGCCGCGGACCCAACTCTCTCAGCAACAACGAGCTCCATGAGATCTCCGTCGTGTCTTCGGCTGACCCTGGCCAGGTTACCTATGGCAGCGGCCACCTCAGCGCTGCCAACGGTCCCCGCCTAGTGCCGGGTAAGTTATCAGCAATTGCAGGTGGTTTGTTCGGGGGAATCGGGGGGTTCCGAAGCTCGGAGGCGACTCCAAACCGTAACAGATGGTGAAGCGAACAGATTCGTTTTAGAGGAAAGCTATTGGTCAATAACGAAACCGTGTCAGCAGGTAGGCGTTGAAACTAGGCACCCTAGATTACCTACTTACAGAGTTGTCGAAAAGAGCCGCTATCCTTCAAAGAAAGCGTCCGGTAGATTCATTCTCTACCACATCTACGTGAAATCCAGTCAGTGCCTAAAGCGGAAGAAGGAAATTCGTCCGGTTGTTGCAGGGATAATCACAAGCCAGGGGCGGATGATCGGCGAGAGGCTGAGCGCCTCGGGGACCCGCTTGAACACAGGAAGTCCTCTGCAGACGGGTGACGGCCGGGAGAAGCGGTCAAGGTCCCGCAGCGTCGGTCGCAACAGTCTACTGGACATTGTCGCCAAATTTGGAAAGCCCAAGCAGCAGGTTAGCGACCTTTTCGTACACTGCTCCAACTAGGTTCTCCGAAGTCTTGAGGAACGTTCTACTTCTCAGCTTGTGCCTTCTTCCCCCTTCTCAATGCAGCAGTATGGGTGATGGCTTCATCATTTCTGTTGCAGCGAGGGTTCTCGACGAGCCGCGACAGCCTCAACCAGAACTTGCGGGTGAATACTGCAGCGAGTGAGTTGGACCTAAGCCGCAAAGCCAGGCGCCGGGACATTCGCGGACGGCTCAAGCTTCCGCCGAGTGTGGCTCTGCCTTCTGCTTGCGGCAGCGAACCTTTGCTCAGAGGGAGGAATTCTGCAAGCGCCGCATCAGGTTGGTCAAGTGATATCCATAGAAAGGGCCAGCAGGTGTATTCCCTTTCTCGAACGCCAGCAAACCCACCCAGTTTAATGAGGAGGCGGCACAGGCCTCGGCCTTTTGCCTCCATGACATCTTTGTATTGTTTCGTATTAATTGTATTGTACTGTATTGTATATCTGTATTGTATATCTTATTATATCTTATCTATATCTTATATATATCTTATAACTAACACCTTCAAAATTTATTGTAAGAAGAACTGTTCTCCGTATATTGCATCATGGCGTGCCTTATCTTCTTACAATAAATTTTGAAGGTGTTAGTTGGGTGGGTTTGCTGGCGTTCGAGAAAGGGAATGTCACTGCTGGTACCCTTGAGTAGGCCAGCCCTCATTGGGCAAGACTCACTAGGAAGATCATGACAGAACTCCTTTCTTTCGGTCATAGCTCAGTTGCTAAAGAGCCAACGGCAGCGGCATTTTTGGGGATAAGTAAAGATAGCATTGGCGCTAACCATCAGATTGTAATACCTAACCTGCTCCTCTAACATCGGAAATTCGTTCTTTGTTCCTCAGGTACCAGCCGCACTGAAACGTGCGCTGGGACATCGCTGACTGAGAGAATTCTACCTGCCCCCATGCGTCTGCCCTTCCAAAGGATCAAGTGGTCCTTCGTGTTTGACCCGGCAGGCCGCCTTTGCTACTACTGGTCCATCATTGTCTCTCTTGCCTTCCTCTACAACTTCTGGGTTATTATCTACCGATTCGCCTTCCAGGAGATCAATCGTAAGTACAAGACTTTTACTATTGGTCAGCATTTTTTATCTCGGGTTTTCGAATATTCTGCTCTATAATATATTCTGCTCCTATAACCATTTATACTATGATCAAACCAATATCAGCTCAGACTTGTCAATTTAAGCAAAAGAAACAGTGTTCTTGTCTTCTCAAACAGGCAAACAAGGCTAATGGAGTGTAGGTATAAGAAAACAGTTGTTACTGGGCCATCTTACAAAGTTAACCGTCTTTTTACTTTCTCGCTAGCCTTATATACTTATGGCGATAAAGTATTGTTTTTGTGGAAAATTTCGAAATTAAGATTTTGGGTTTCCCATGAACCTGGGGGTCCCCTGAGTCCAAAAAAGTGGTTTCTGAAAAAAGTCTGTATGTCCGTCCGTCCGTCTGTCCGTTCCCTGCTCTAGAGCCTATATATACCCTTCACCCGATTTTGATGGAGTTTGGTATGGACCTATCTAAAATCACGGCCGAGGGACATTTTTAAGGAATCCTTGATTGGACAAAAAACTGCGGCCCCTATTGCCAACAAACCGCCAAAATAATTCAAAAATCGTGTTTTTGGTTAGTCGGACAAGCGCCGGTGGGGTAGGTACACTTTTCAATCTATAACACTGAAAATTGGTATGTGTGTTGACAAATAGATGTTTCGATGCCATTTGCAACTAAAATTGAATCACTTAAAATTACGGCCGTTTTGGACCAAAGTTCGATCCTTTCGGCGCCATTCACATTTATTGACCCATTGTCATGAAATTTGGTAAATTTGCGTAAAACCATGTAACTTAAACATCTGTCGAACTTAATTTTGTTATATTGAAAATTACGGCCGTTTTCATCGAAAAAATGTTGAAAATGAGTTGAGAATGAGAAACCATGTTTTTGTATATGGTCGGAACGCATTTGGGACTGCAGTAATAAAATGACAGTCATGAGATTTGGTACGAGTAATCTTAGATAGATGCTCGTGGGTAAATATCAACCAATTTTGGATTGCGTAAAAATTACGCCCGCAAAAAAATCTAAAAAAAAAGAAAAAAAATCATATGGGGCGAGAAAGTTAAGTGCGACTGTTGTCGGACCCTTTATCTGTATCTGATATCCTTTGCTTGATGGTCAGGTAGAGATGAAAAGGCTTGTATGCTGATACGGAGTTAACTGCACGTGTTGTTTGGTAACAAACGATGCGCCGCCGCCGCTTGGAAAGTCATTGAACTGTAAAAACTGTAACCGAGGGGTTAACCACTCCAGGAATCTCGTTGGAAATCTTGTTGGGAATCTCAGTCAATCATTGGAAATCCTTATGAAATCTCAGGGAATCTTGGAAATTTCTGGAGTAAGTAATTAACCCTATGGGGTGCATCTTTCCACGAATCTCGTTGAGAATCTCAGGAAATCTTTAAAAATCTTCATGCGATCTCAGGCAATCTCTGTACCAAGTACCGTGATCCTCGAGAATTTAGGACTTGAACCGGATGAGGTATTCAGAAGCTAATTGAGTGATCTACTTGCACAAAGCTGCAATAAATCCATTACCACGAGAAGCTCTTTATTATACGACAAGCCGCCTCGCGGCGCTTCGCGCCGCTCGGCGTCTTGTATTGGTCCGCCGCCGCCCCAGCGGCACCGCCGTTCCTGAAATTATCGGTGCCACTGTTCAGCGGCGTCAGTTTTTGCACAATATGAGTTATCCTGGGTACAGGATCCATTGCGAATTGGATTTGCCACCGTATTATCAAATATTCGTCATGGGGGCATTGTAGCAATATACCCTATGCCTACGTTCCGCCTGGCTAAATAAATAGTGAGACGTCTCGACAAATTTGAATCCTGGGTACGACCCTGTCTTCCTGAATTTTCGGAATTTCATTGCATTTTCTTCACCGAGAACATTACGGTAGCACATCCTGTTGCTGCCTGTTCAGCAAATTCAATAAATTGATAATGTAAACTTTTCCATCATGGGTACGCCCCTGGTTAACGCCTACTTCCTGTTATTTTTGTCACATTTTCCTCGTTAGCACCACCAGTACAATACACCTGGTAAATATGATGGTGGCCAGTTAATAAGCAGTATCCCTGCAATCCGACATAAACAGTCTGCACATTTCTCATTGTCGTTACGTCCCTGGCTACCCCATATTTCCGTTTCTTTTCCTCGTATTCTCCACTGCGGCAATGGGGACACAGCAGCCTGCGAATACCGTCCGGCTTCGTCAATAAATGACACTTCGGAACTTTCCATCCTGGCTACTCCCCTATTTATCACGTACATTCGGGTACTTTTCCCGTATTCATCAATAGTACGACCAGTAGATGGCAACCTGTGACCATCATTACGATCGGTGCACAAACGACATGAATTGCACAATATTGCATAATCCTGGATAGGGCCCTGCCTAACTTGAATTTGCGCCATTTCCCATCATATTCGTCATTGGGGCTATTGGGGTGCTATACCGTCCTGCTACGTCCATAAATAATTTACCAATCCTGGTGACGCCCCTGATTAATGCGCACTTCCTGATATTTCGTCACATATTCTTCATTAGTACCACCAGTATATTACACCTAGTGAATATCATGACGATCGGTTGATGAACAGAATGTGCACAATCTGGGGTGCCCTGGCTACGGCCCTGGCTAATTGGAATTTCCACCACTTCTAAACATATTCCTCATGAGGGTCAGTAGGGCAATATACCCTGCGACTGCCGCCCCCCTGGCTCAATAAATGAAAAGTCCGAACTTTTTTCATCCTGGCTACGCCCCTGAATAATGCGTCCATTCCGGTGGTTTCTCCATATTCGTCACTGGTACCAACAGTAGAGACCACCCTGTGACCATCGTAACGATCCGTCCATAAACAACACGTGGTCATCGAACTCGGTTAATCCTGCCTACGGCCCTGGCTAATTCGAATTTCCCCCATTTCGCACTATATTCATCACTGGGGCCACCAGGCCTCTGTACCCTGCGACTGCCGCCCCCCTGGCTCAAAAATTGAAAAGTCCGAACTTTTTTCATCCTGGCTACGCCCCTGAATAATGCGTCCATTCCGGTGGTTTCTCCATATTCATCACTGGTACCAACAGTAGAGACCACCCTGTGACCATCGTAACGATCCGTCCATAAACAACACGCGGTCATCGAACTCGGTTAATCCTGCCTACGGCCCTGGCTAATTCGAATTTCCCCCATTTCGCACTATATTCGTCACTGGGGCCACCAGGCCTCTGTACCCTGCGACTGCCGTCCGCGTGGCTCAATAAATGAAGAGTCCGAACTTTTTTCATCCTGGCTACGCCCCTGAATAATGCGTCCATTCCGGTGGTTTCTCCATATTCGTCACTGGTGTCAACAGTAGAGACCACTCTGTGACCATCGTAACGATCCGTCCATAAACAACACGCGGTCATCGAACTCGGTTAATCCTGCCTACGGCCCTGGCTAATTCGAATTTCCCCCATTTCGCACTATATTCGTCACTGGGGCCACCAGGCCTCTGTACCCTGCGACTGCTGTCCGCGTGGCTCAATAAATGAAAAGTCCGAACTTTTTTCATAATGGCTACGCCCCTGAATAATGCGTCCATTCCGGTGGTTTCTCCATATTCGTCACTGGTATCAACAGTAGAGACCACTCTGTGACCATTGTAACGATCCGTCCATAAACAACACGCGGTCATCGAACTCGGTTAATCCTGCCTACGGCCCTGGCTAATTCGAATTTCCCCCATTTCGCACTATATTCGTCACTGGGGCCACCAGGCCTCTGTACCCTGCGACTGCCGTCCGCGTGGCTCAATAAATGAAAAGTCCGAACTTTTTTCATCCTGGCTACGCCCCTGAATAATGCGTCCATTCCGGTGGTTTCTCCATATTCGTCACTGGTGTCAACAGTAGAGACCACTCTGTGACCATCGTAACGATCCGTCCATAAACAACACGCGGTCATCGAACTCGGTTAATCCTGCCTACGGCCCTGGCTAATTCGAATTTCCCCCATTTCGCACTATATTCGTCACTGGGGCCACCAGGCCTCTGTACCCTGCGACTGCCGCCCCCCTGGCTCAATAATTGAAAAGTCCGAACTTTTTTCATCCTGGCTACGCCCCTGAATAATGCGTCCATTCCGGTGGTTTCTCCATATTCATCACTGGTACCAACAGTAGAGACCACCCTGCGACCATCGTAACGATCCGTCCATAAACAACACGCGGTCATCAAACTCGGTTAATCCTGCCTACGGCCCTGGCTAATTCGAATTTCCCCCATTTCGCACTATATTCGTCACTGGGGCCACCAGGCCTCTGTACCCTGCGACTGCTGTCCGCGTGGCTCAATAAATGAAAAGTCCGAACTTTTTTCATCCTGGCTACGCCCCTGAATAATGCGTCCATTCCGGTGGTTTCTCCATATTCGTCACTGGTATCAACAGTAGAGACCACCCTGTGACCATCGTAACGATCCGTCCATAAACAACACGCGGTCATCGAACTCGGTTAATCCTGCCTACGGCCCTGGCTAATTCGAATTTCCCCCATTTCGCACTATATTCGTCACTGGGGCCACCAGGCCTCTGTACCCTGCGACTGCCGCCCCCCTGGCTCAATAATTGAAAAGTCCGAACTTTTTTCATCCTGGCTACGCCCCTGAATAATGCGTCCATTCCGGTGGTTTCTCCATATTCGTCACTGGTACCAACAGTAGAGACCACCCTGTGACCATCGTAACGATCCGTCCATAAACAACACGCGGTCATCGAACTCGGTTAATCCTGCCTACGGCCCTGGCTAATTCGAATTTCCCCCATTTCGCACTATATTCGTCACTGGGGCCACCACCCTGCGACTGCCGTCCGCGTGGCTCAATAAATGAAAAGTGTCATGACCTTCGGATGACCCTGGCTACGACCCTGGCTAATTACAATTTTCGCGAATTCACATCATATTCGTCATGGGGGCCATTGGGGCACTCTACCCTGCAAGTACCGTCGCGCTGGCTCAATAAATAGGACGGCTCAAAATTTTGATTTCGATTTTTTGCTGACGCAAGCAATTGCTGACGGGGATCGCTTTACCCCCGTTCAACTCCGTTTGGGACCCCCTACAACCTGCAAAAAGTTTCATTGCGATCGGGCAATTAGGAGCGAAGAAAATGAATTATGATAAATGAGTGAGTGAGTCAGTGTGTCAGTACCCTTCAATCTTAGAATTCACATCATATTCGTCATGGGGGCCATTGGGGCACTCTACCCTGCAAGTACCGTCGCGCTGGCTCAATAAATAGGACGGCTCAAAATTTTGATTTCGATTTTTTGCTGACTCAGCAATTGCTGACGGGGATCGCTTAACCCCCGTTCAACTCCGTTTGGGACCCCCTACAACCTGCAAAAAGTTTCATTGCGATCGGGCAATTAGGAGCGAAGAAAATGAATTATGATAAATGAGTGAGTGAGTCAGTGTGTCAGTACCCTTCAATCTTATAATATAGATTAGCTTAGCGGGAGTGGAGGTGAGCAGTTACAAAGGGAGGAGCTGAACAACATAGCTTTCGCCAAGGGGAGTTCAGCAACTACTACAAGTTGCATTCGACAGGCCTGTGAGCTATGAAAAGTATTTTGGTTATGAAAACTACTTTTGATAACTTTCAGGCCTGTAGAGTGCAGTTTAGCAACTGCTACAAGTTTCGTCCTGCAGGCCGGCAAACTATACAAAAGCGTTTTAGTGAAACAAATTCATTTGTTGTTACCATTCTTTTGTTTCTTTTTTTGAGATTTTTTTGAGGACGTAGTGTTTAAGTAACCCGAAATCGGTTAAAAATAATCCAAGATCACTATTACCCAATCTCATGACTGTCACTCATTTACTGTACAACTAAATACGTTCCGACTATTCAAAAACGTGGTTTCTAATTTTCAAAAAAGTGCGAAAATTTCATACGGGGCGAGAAAGTTAAGTGCGACTATTGCCGGACCCTTTATTTTGTAAGGTGACCCTATATCAGCCCCTTTCCATATACACTACCACCCTGTTCTTCGACAGTTATTTAAAAAGACAAAAACATTGTTTCTTTCTGAAACGAAGTGTCTGCCTTCTTAGTATAATCGAGACAAATATAGACAGGTCTACTCTAATGTAAGTTCCATCAAAGTACTTACCAACCAAACAGGAGTGAAAAGAGAGTTTTACTGGTACTGGATGGACATTTTGTAAGAAACGAATGTCTTAAGAGGACGCTATACCTGACGATACATTTTTTGCCGCCCATAAGATTAACATTGCGAGCGGCGATTCATTTTCTAGGTTTACCCTTCGTTGGAAAGACACAAAATTTTGCCTGTACCTAGCCCTAACAATGTTCTAGTGAGTGTTCAAAGCAGATTTCCCAATTTCTCACTGATTTCTTTTATTGCAACTGTTTTGCAAATGCTAGCATCGCATACCTCAAGAAAAGTGCTGTATCTCGAAAATCAGTAAAAAAAAATGGGAAATCTGCTTCGAACACTCCCTAGAACATTGTTAGGGCTAGGTACAGGCAAAATTTTGTGTCTTTCCAACCAAGAGTAAACCTTGAAAATGAATCGGCGCTCACAATGTTAATCTTATGGGGGGCAAAAAATGCACCGTCAGGTATAGCGGACCCTTAAGTAAGGTGGCTCCTAACGTCCAAAATATTATTGAGGACTTTCGAATAACACGTACCACAGACCCCAACAACGCGAAAAATATTTTACGATCGAACGTGACTTTCGTTTTACGCATTTGACACACGTTTCTTTTTCTTTTCCACAGGGGAGTCACTCGTGGTCTGGTTCTGCCTGGACTACATTTCAGACTTCCTATACCTAATAGACATTTTGTTCCACTTTCGGACCGGGTACCTCGAGGACGGAGTTCTCCAAACCGATGGTGTCAAGCTACGAAACCACTACATGAATTCAACGACGTTCTACATCGACTGCCTCTGTTTGTTACCACTGGACTTCCTTTACCTAAGCATCGGCTTCAACTCGATCCTGCGATCGTTCCGGCTCGTCAAGATCTACAGATTTTGGGCGTTTATGGATCGTACTGAACGACACACAAACTATCCAAACCTGTTTCGATCCATCAGCCTGATCCACTACCTCCTGGTCGTTTTTCACTGGAACGCGTGTCTTCACCACATAATCTACAAGAACAATGGTTTTGGGTCGAAGAACTGGGTTTTTGGCGAAGCGGAACAGTCGGACGTTGTGAAGCAGTACCTACAGAGTTTTTACTGGTGTACGTTGGCGCTTACGACTATCGGGGACCTCCCTAGACCGCGTTCGAAAGGGGAATACCTGTACGTGATTATTCAGTTGTTGTTTGGACTGATGCTGTTTGCCACGGTGCTGGGACATGTGGCGAACATCGTGACAAGCGTTAGCACAGCCAGGAAGGAATTTCAAGGTAAGACTTCTTGATTTCGTGCATGGGTTGTGAATTTTTTTCTTTGGTGACTTATTTCATCGTGAATTTTTTTTTTTTCAATATCTGAATGAAAAAAAGGTAATATACATTGCCGTTAAAAAGACATATTATATTTCAGAACAAATACTTAAATATACGAGGGTTCGCCGAGATTTTTTATTATAGACACATTACCTATTCAGCTACTACAAATTCCGATACAGTCACTTTGTAAGCAAATGACTGGCTCACCGAATTTTTGCCATCCAACTTCTGCACCTTTAAATTTTTCAAAAATTCCTCAAATACATACACGAGTCGTGGTTTCAGACAAGTGCATACCAAATTTCAATGAAATCGGGTGGACGGTATGTGTGCTAAACGAGACATTGGACTGAAACGGACGGACAGACGTTTTCTAGAAACCACTTTCTTCGACTCAGGGGATCAAACCTCAATTTCAAAATTTTCTACGAAAACCACACTTCTCACCATATTGGCTAGCGAGAAAGTAAAAACATGCTCTGCCCTATTTTTCGCTAGCCTGGAACGAGTGATGGTTCAGTGGTCATGTAACGACCGTTGGCAAAGTGCCTTGGGGACGTAGGGACCAGGCTGCAGCTGATTAACAAATTGCTATTTATGGGTCACCCCCCCCCCCCCCCCCCAATGCGGTCCATTCCCCCCCCCCTGTTCGATTGCTTCTCCACTTCGTTGAATTCCCATTTCTCCCGCCGGTCTATCCCCCTTAACAAAGCACTCCGTTGTTTTCTTGTTTTCCCCCCTGTTTGGGATAGTAAAAAAAAAAACTCGCTGTTGCTAGAGACCCAGTGGGTTACGGGTTCTTCTGTAGGTTCTACCCACTCCAGCAGGTGTATTCCCTTTCTCGAACGTCAGCAAACCCACCCAACTAACACCTTCAAAATTTATTGTAAGAAGAACTGTTCTCCGTATATTGCATCATGGCGTGCGTAATCTTCTTACAATAAATTTTGAAGGTGTTAGTTGGGTGGGTTTGCTGTCGTTCGAGAAAGGGAATACACCTGCTGATGGGTACCTGGTCATCACCAGCCGGGGGAAATCTCGACTGTCTGACCCTGATCACCCCCTTGTGGGCAGAGGTCTGAAAAATTGGCACCTAGTGCCTAAGACCCTCGTACCAGCCCAAAGTGACCTAACCTAACCTGGGTAATTTCCACCACGCCCAGCTAAAAATCCAAAGAAAAGTGAAGAAGTTAAAAATACTGGTGTGAGCACCACCATTAGCAGCCATCTTGAAGTGCCACGTGCTGGACAATGTTCATAAACAAACCTATTCAACAATCCAGTGCAACACTCACTTGTTCCATAAAGATGCGACAGTACCATAGAGTGAAACACAGCGGTTACCATGGAAACCATTCAGTAAACTTTCGATATTATCGATCGATAATTGCGACAAGATGGTGGAGCACATACCGATATAAACTGAGACTTTGCGAGGAAACGAGTGGCTATCCTCGATAATCGCTTAGTTTTCTTAGGAAGAAACCCGAAGAATTCTCAAAATAAGGTGAGATTTACTGTGAATCTCTAAAAAATAAATGTAAGATAATAAATAAAAGAGAGAATAGCAGTGGCGAGCGGCTTTGGTCTGACTGAGTGAGGAATATCGACGTCTTGTCGCAATTTATTGGCTGGAGGAAAATCTGGAAAAAACTCCCCGGAACCGGAAATAACCAATATCGTTTTATCCGGTTGCCGCAACCAAATTGATTACTTCACCACATCACTGCCACAGGAGCCTCGACGGCCAACTGCTCCAAATGGCTATCTTTAGAGGAACACCGGTTCTATCCCTATCCTGTCAAAGTTTTTCCAATCGGCTGATATGTTCAGCATGTCAAGTGAAATGTATATCGAGGCTGTGGTGGTTCGGAACCCACCTACAACTGTAGGTGGGGAGCTGGTATTCGGTAGTGCTGCCAGCTGAGCACGATGGATAATTCTTTACTACTAGGTGCCCATATACGTAAACAAAAAATCCCTTTCGGCAGCCCCGTAAGGCGTAGGTAGATTTCGAAGATTACTTCCATCCACTAAAAGCAGTCTAAAATAATTTAGAATGACGGTTAAGAAGATTTTCAGTTGACCCAAATGCATTCTCTACAATCACAACGGAGGAATTGAGTTTTGAAATTTCACCCCCCCCCCCCCCCCCCACGCCCTTAACAAAAAAATGAAAGTGATTTTACCAAAAACTTCTTTAGACAAAAGTTGTAGATATTATTAATAGAAACTCATAGAAAAAAGAATAAACTCAATATCTCACCAAATAAGTGAGTTATGACGTTTTGAAAATTCAACCCCCAGCCCCCGCCTAAACGGTGCGTCGGACGAAAAACTTTTTCAGACAAAAGTTGTAGGTAATATTGAGGCAAATGCATTACAAAACAAAATAACTCGATAACACCCCTAGGACACAAGTTATGTCTATATTATAAGATTGAAGTGTACTGACTCACTGACTCACTGACTCACTGACTGATTTATCATAATTCATTTTCTTCGCTCCTAATTGCCCGATCACAATGAAACTTTTTGCAGGTTGTAGGGGGTCCCAAACGGAGTTGAACGGGGGGTAAGCGATCCCCGTCAGCAATTGCTGAGTCAGCAAAAAATCGAAATCAAAATTTTGAGCCGTCCTATTTATTGAGCCAGCGTGACGGTACTTGCAGGGTAGAGTGCCCCAATGGCCCCCATGACGAATATGATGTGAATTCGCGAAAATTGTAATTAGCCAGGGTCGTAGCCAGGGTCATCCGAAGGTCATGACACTTTTCATTTATTGAGCCACGCGGACGGCAGTCGCAGGATACAGAGGCCTGGTGGCCCCAGTGACGAATATAGTGCGAAATGGGGGAAATTCGAATTAGCCAGGGCCGTAGGCAGGATTAACCGAGTTCGATGACCGCGTGTTGTTTATGGAC
Organism: Mesopsocus fuscifrons; assembly: GCA_950004255.1. Lineage (NCBI taxonomy): Eukaryota > Metazoa > Arthropoda > Insecta > Psocodea > Mesopsocidae > Mesopsocus > Mesopsocus fuscifrons. The sequence goes on from OX465379.1 coordinate 18,404,800, forward strand.
GGATCGTTACGATGGTCACAGGGTGGTCTCTACTGTTGATACCAGTGACGAATATGGAGAAACCACCGGAATGGACGCATTATTCAGGGGCGTAGCCAGGATGAAAAAAGTTCGGACTTTTCATTTATTGAGCCACGCGGACGGCAGTTGCAGGGTACAGAGGCCTGATGGCCCCAGTGACGAATATAGTGCGAAATGGGGGACATTCGAATTAGCCAGGGCCGTAGGCAGGATTAACCAAGTTCGATGACCGCGTGTTGTTTATGGACGGATCGTTACGATGGTCACAGGGTTGTCTCTACTGTTGGTACCAGTGACGAATATGGAGAAACCACCGGAATGGACGCATTTTTCAGGGGCGTAGCCAGGATGAAAAAAGTTCGGACTTTTCATTTATTGAGCCACGCGGACGGCAGTCGCAGGGTACAGAGGCCTGATGGCCCCAGTGACGAATATAGTGCGAAATGGGGGAAATTCGAATTAGCCAGGGCCGTAGGCAGGATTAACCAAGTTCGATGACCGCGTGTTGTTTATGGACGGATCGTTACGATGGTCACAGGGTTGTCTCTACTGTTGGTACCAGTGACGAATATGGAGAAACCACCGGAATGGACGCATTATTCAGGGGCGTAGCCAGGATGAAAAAAGTTCGGAGTTTTCATTTATTGAGCCACGCGGACGGCAGTCGCAGGGTATTTTGCCCTACTGACCCTCATGAGGAATATGTTTAGAAGTGGTGGAAATTTCAATTAGCCAGGGCCGTAGCCAGGGCACCCCAGATTGTGCACATTCTGTTCATCAACCGATCGTCATGATATTCACTAGGTGTAGTATACTGGTGGTACTAATGAAGAATATGTGACGAAATAACAGGGGCGTAGCCAGGATGAAAAAAGTTCGGACTTTTCATTTATTGAGCCACGCGGACGGCAGTCGCAGGGTACTGAGGCCTGGTGGCCCCAGTGACGAATATAGTGCGAAATGGGGGAAATTCGAATTAGCCAGGGCCGTAGGCAGGATTAACCGAGTTCGATGACCGCGTGTTGTTTATGGACGGATCGTTACGATGGTCACAGGGTGGTCTCTACTGTTGGTACCAGTGACGAATATGGAGAAACCACCGGAATGGACGCATTATTCAGGGGCGTAGCCAGGATGAAAAAAGTTCGGACTTTTCATTTATTGAGCCAGGGGGGCGGCAGTCGCAGGGTATATTGCCCTACTGACCCTCATGAGGAATATGTTTAGAAGTGGTGGAAATTCCAATTAGCCAGGGCCGTAGCCAGGGCACTCCAGATTGTGCACATTCTGTTCATCAACCGATCGTCATGATATTCACTAAGTGTTATATACTGGTGGTACTTATGAAGAATATGAGACGAAATAACAGGAAGTGCGCATTAATCAGGGGCGTCACCAGGATTGGTAAATTATTTATGGACGTAGCAGGACGGGAGTCGGAGGGTGTAGTGCCGGTGTGACCCCGAGGAAGAATATGTTGCGGAAAGTGGCGCAAATTCAAGGAAGCCAGGGCAGCATCCAGGATGACGAAACATTGTGCGATACATGATGTTGATGCACCGGACGTTGTCACTGTAACGAGGTGCTCTCTACTGGTGGTACTAACGTGGAATACGTTAAAGCAGAAGCGTGTACGAGTTTAACTGAGGCGTAGCCAGATTGGGAAAGTTCTGACTTCTCATATTTCGACCTAGCTAGACGGAAGTAGGAGCATGTAGTGCCCCAAAGGTCCTAATGAAGAAAAGGCGGAAATTTTATGGAAATACGTGGTAGGCGGATCTGGCGGATCATAATTTATTAAAAAAACATGTCCAGATATTTACATTAGGTACTTACCTACATATCGAATTTGAGCAAAATCGGATGAACGGCGACAGACTGTCGTACGTATGTACGTCGGATGGACATTTTTTTAAAACCACTTTTTTGGACTCGTGGGACCTCCAGGATCATGGGAAACCCAAAATCTTAAAATCAAAATTTTGCACCACGACATAACTTTTTCAGCCCATGTATTACATACGGGCGAGAAAGTAAGAAGACAGGAAGGTCGCTATGTATATTTCTCATGGTATGGTGACAATTCTCAGAGTGAAAAATCTAACTATAGGAAAAAGCAAACGCAACAATCTGAACAGTCAGGAATTACTATAAAAAAACGTAGAGATCTCGGCCAAAAAACCATTCCAGTGACACCTTCACAGTGCCAAACTCCTAAAAAGCGCGGTCGTTCTAAGTTGTCTAATCTAACCCGAGAGCAACAGGTAACCGAAGCAAGCAAACGTTACGCTAAACAAAACCCAGAGGTACACAAAAAAGCGGTAGCTAAATATACAAAAACCAAACCGGAAATTCACAGACAAGCAGCAGCTAAGTATGAGAAACAAAACCCACAGGTCAATAGGCAAGCAGTAGCTAAATATGTGAAACAAAACCCACAGGTCCATCGCCAAGCTGCAGCTAAGTATCAGAAAGAGAAGTCAGAGGCTCATAGGAAAGCAGTCGCTAAGTACCCCAAAACGAAAACAGACGAGACGCGTAACCGAAGGAAGGTGAAGACACTTTCCGTGACTAAGGGTGCAGGTTTTGACTACGATCGGTCACGATGGAAAAAGTTCCGACTTTTTATTTATTGATGACTTGGTTGGACGGGAGTCGGAGGGTATAGCACCCCAATAGCCCCAATGACGAATATGATGGGAAATGGCGCAAATTCAAGTTAGACAGGGCCCTATCCAGGATTATGCAATATTGTGCAATTCATGTCGTTTGTGCACCGATCGTAATGATGGTCACCGGTTGCCATCTACTGGTCGTACTATTGATGAATATGGGAAAAGTACCCGAATGTACGTGATAAATAGGGGAGTAGCCAGGATGGAAAGTTCCGAAGTGTCATTTATTGACGAAGCCGGACGGTATTCGGAGGCTGCTGTGTCCCCATTGCCGCAGTGAAGAATACGAGGAAAAGAAACGGAAATATGGGGTAGCCAGGGACGTAACGACAATGAGAAATGTGCAGACTGTTTATGTATTGAGGCAATCGGACGGGAGTCTCAGGGTATAGTGCCCAATAGCCCCAATGACGAAAATGTTGCACAAAGGAGCAAATTCCAATTATCCAGGGCAGTAGCCACGCTAGCTCGGATTGCAGGGATACTGCTTATTAACTGGCCACCATCATATTTACCAGGTGTATTGTACTGGTGGTGCTAACGAGGAATGTGTGACAAAAATAACAGGAAGTAGGCGTTAACCAGGGGCGTACCCATGATGGAAAAGTTTACATTATCAATTTATTGAATTTGCTGAACAGGCAGCAACAGGCAGCAACCGGATGTGGTACCGTAATGTTCTCGGTGAAGAAAATGCAATGAAATTCCGAAAATTCAGGTAAGACAGGGTCGTACCCAGGATTCAAATTTGTCGAGACGTCTCACTATTTATTTAGCCAGGCGGAAGGTAGGCATAGGGTATATTGCTACAATGCCCCCATGACGAATATTTGATAATACGGTGGCAAATCCAATTCGCAATGGATCCTGTACCCAGGATAACTCATATTGTGCAAAAACTGACGCCGCTGAACAGTGGCACCGATAATTTCAGGAACGGCGGTGCCGCTGGGGCGGCGGCGGACCAATACAAGACGCCGAGCGGCGCGAAGCGCCGCGAGGCGGCTTGTATATATATATAACTTTTGAACTGATGGTGGTTTTGGGATCCAGGGGTCATAAAAAGAAGAACTGTGAAGAAATTTTTCAAAATTGAGACTACTGGTACGACTACAATAGGTAGATTTTTCTTCGAAATCTACCTAATGGCAAATTTAAATTCCGTCTGCTTGCTGGTTTTGTTTTAACGTATTTCGGTTTTGATTCCAGACTGCTCTAGCCGATGTGAGTAGTCTTAGTGGACCCCTCCTCTTTAAGGCGCGTCTCAATTTCGGCCAAATGTCGCATCGGACATAGCACTATGTTTACTGTAGGGAGTGGGTACCTGGCTGCGGGAAAACTCGACTGTCAAGCTCACGAAAGGTGCCACCCTGTATAACGCTATATCCTAAAAATGCTGATGCGACATTTGCTCAAAGTGTGGACGCGCCTTTACGCGTTATTTACTATTTTCTCTCGCTTATTCCGCTGTGTTGCGGTCTGCAGTAGCAGTAGTATCCTCTTACTTAAGGCTAGCCTTAAGGGTCCGCTATACCTGACGGTGCATTTTTTGCCGCCCATAAGATTAACATTGCGAGCGGCGATTCATTTTCAAGGTTTACCCTTGGTTGGAAAGACACAAAATTTTGCCTGTACCTAGCCCTAACAATGTTCTAGGGAGTGTTCGAAGCAGATTTCCCATTTTTGTACTGATTTTCGAGATACAGCACTTTTCTTGAGGTATGCGATGCTAGCATTTGCAAAACAGTTGCAATAAAAGAAACCAGTGAGAAATTGGGAAATCTGCTTCGAACACTCCCTAGAACATTGTTAGGGCTAGGTACAGGCAAAATTTTGTGTCTTTCCAACCAAGGGTAAACCTTGAAAATCAATCGCCGCTCGCAATGTTAATCTTATGGGCGGCAAAAAATGCACCGTCAGGTATAGCGTCCTCTTAAGGTTAAATGGGAGGAGTGATATTTATTTATGCCTTCAACCAAAACAAAGCACTTTTCTCTAATGCTATCATAGAAACCTTCTCAATGAAATAAAAATAGATCCTTAGCCGATCTATCTAAGAAAATACACAATAAAAGTTGTTTAAAAATGGCTTTTGGTTAGGTGCTTCATAATTTTTGAATAACCGAAAACGTCATCAACCCCTACAACTAAATAAGTCAAGTCAGTTTTTTGACATTTTGGTAATTCAAAAATTGTGGAGTAACTAAAAGTCTCTTTAATGAAGTTTTTCTCGTATTTTGTTCGAATAAGAACAAACTAAAGATAGATGCCGTAATAATTTTAGTAAAAATATTAGTTTCTATGGTCTTGTAAGGAAAAGTTCGTTCTCTTGGTTACAGAACAAAATGTCATTTCCTCTTAACCCCTGTTTTCTCTTTATCTGCTACGAAAAAAGCTCCTCTTCAATTTTTTATACCATTTACTTTCTTGCTAAATCGCTTAAAAGACCCAAAATATCTTTTTTACTTGCTCTCTTCCCCAGTTTTGTTTAAATTTGGTATAGGTAAACCTGACCAAAATTTCCAAAATAAACTTGCAACAGAAGTTGGTAACTAAAAAGCGATAAAAAAAAATCCCTTTCGGCAGCCCCGAAAGGCGTAGGTAGATATTTCGAAGATTACTTCCATCAACTAAAAGCAGTCTAAAATCATTTAGAAAGACGGATAAGAAGATTTTCAGTTGATCCAATTGCATTATCTACAATAACAAACGGAGTTTGCCTAAACGGTTTGTCGGACGAAAAACTTGTTCAGACAAAAGTTGTAGGTAATATTGAGGCAAATGCATTACAAAACAAAAGAACTCGATAACACAATAACAAATGGAGGAATTGAGTTTTGAAATTTCACCCCCCCCCCCCCCCTTAACAAGAAAATGATAGTGATTTTACAAAAAACTTTTTCAGACAAAAGTTGTAGATATTATTAATAGAAACTCATAGCAAAAAGATAAAACTCAATATCTCACCAAATAAGTGAGTTATGACGTTTTGAAAATTCAACCCTCCACCCCCTGCCTAAACGGTGCGTCGGACGAAAAACTTTTTCAGACAAAAGTTGTAGGTAATATTGAGGCAAATGCATTACAAAACAAAAGAACTCGATAACACCCCTAGGACACAAGTTATGAATTTTTTTGTGCGCAAAACCCTCTTTTTCCACCCCTATTCAACCATTAAGGGTGGGATCAAAAAACGTTAATAAGAATAGTTGTAGGCAGTACTGTTAGACGACCCTTAGAGAAAACTACGTTTCATTAGTTGCAATATTAAGGGAGTTATGGCCAAAAAGCCAGATTTAGAAAAAGTCCCCCCATTTCCCCCCCCCCCCCCCCCCCCTTGGTCCGATTTCCCCCATTAACGAACTCGACCGAGATTTTAGTCCCTTATATTTTATTAAATAGTCAAAACCAATTATTTTTCAAAAATACGGCTGCTAGCGTGTTCACAAGGAAGTGAAAATGATAGATAGATATATATAGATATATATATATATATATATATATAAACTTTTGAACTGATGGTGGTTTTGGGATCCAGGGGTCATAAAAAGAATAACTGTGAAGAAATTTTTCAAAAGTGAGACTACTGGTACGACTACAATAGGTAGATTTTTCTTCGAAATCTACCTAAAATTCCTGACAGGTCAGGGTTTGAACTCTTACCAAAATGGCAACCAAGGTTCGATAGGCCTATCATTTTCCTACAAAATGGCTATTACGGAAATTGTAATAATTGAATAATGTGTCTGCAATCTCCAAATAACTTAACAAGGGCGTCGGCAAATAACCCCTGATGGGTACTGGCAGGGGGAAAACTGGACTATGGGGCGTGATGATGACCCTTATGTACACAGCTCACGAGAGGTGCCACCCTGTAACCTTTCCCTCACATTCTAGGTATAATAATCAAGTTAGCACTGGGGAAAAATGCTTGACACAACCTTATTTTTCCATTTTTCCATTTCTATTTAAAACTGACAACGCAATCAAACCTTTAACGACAAATCGACCACTCGAATTCAAACTTTTCCCACTTCATTTTCTGCCAATTAGGGCTGGTTATAAAACAGAGGAGAGGGACGACAGCTTATCATTCTTACTTTCTCGCCAGCCACTATGGCGAGAAAGTATTGTTTTCGCGCCAAAATTTCAAAATTGAGGTTTTCGGTTTTCCCTGATCCTGGGGGTCCCCTGAGTCGAAAATCCAGTAAGCTATATCGACGGATTTAAAAATGACGTCATGTTGTAACAGAATTTACTGACAAAACAGCTGCAGCTATGGTTCGAGGCCTAAAAAAAAATCCTGGTCTGTGAAGATTTGATCCTGATCACTAATATTCACGTATTTGGTAGAGCAATCGTTCAGTCACAAAATGGCTTTAGCAGAATTATTCATGGTCGTGGTCCCTAACGGCCTGAAATTCAAGAAATTAGAAATACCTACCCAAATCGACCTATACAATTTTCCCAGTACGAGAAAGTCAAGTGTGACCATTGTCACCCTTTACGATTCGTTTCTGAGTCCTCGTTATTGTTTATTACAGGAAAAGGACACAGTTCATTTGTTCTTATTGCTTGTTGGCTTCTCAACCCTGCATTGTTCTTACTATTTTTATGACCATTTTCTTCGGTTCGTTTCCAGTTCGGTGCATTTTTTTTCTAAACGACCCTTTTTTCATACAACATTTATTTGTTCTGAAATATATATTTTTAACTAGTTGTGGTAAACTTTGTATTGAAAATAATCACTCGATTTTTTTTTCGTCCTGAAATATAATAAGTCTTTTTATCATCAGAAATTTATTCAAAAAATTGAAAGAAAAAACTATTCTGGTGCCACGTTATTTTTAACCCTTAAGATGGTTTCTATTGTTTCAGCTAAACTGGACGGGGTGAAGACGTATATGAGAATGCGACGAGTGCCAAATCATCTTCAAGTTAAAGTTATCAAGTGGTTTGACTATCTGTGGCTTACGCAGAAATGCTCAGATGAAGAGAAGGCAGTCAGCTGTTTACCGGGTAAGTTGGTTTGGAATATCAGCTACCCACCCATCGACAAGGACCTACAGTTTTAGCAAGTGTATATTCCCTCTTAAGTACTTCTATGCGCAGTTTCTGCACATTTTATGAGGATAATATTGGATCTTTAAATGCTCTGAAATTAACAGTCTGTGTTGTGATTATTAAGTTACCGTGGAGACTATCCATTTGGTTTGTGATTATGGGTTAAGGGTCACCATACATTCGCTATTTTTTTACGATTGGACCTTAAACTTTGTGAGAAAACTACTAGATATTTAAATATTTTGAAATATAATATGTCTTTTGAACGTCATTGTCATTACTCATAAGTCATGAGGCTATGTTGTGATTTTACGATCGAGTGATTTTTGTCACCAAAAAAATCGTCCAAAATTAACCGATCGTGAAATTACAACATGGCCTCATGAGTAAAAACGTAAAAAAAGTAATGACGTTGAAAATACATATTATATTTTAGAATATTTAAATATCCGATAGTTTTCTCACAATGTTTGAAGTCCGAACGTAAAAAATAGCGAATGTATAAGTGTTCAGCCTTAATATCGGACAAATTTTTTGTTGAAAAAAGTTACTCAATCGTCAAATCACTTCACAGCCGGTTAATTTCGGTTGTTAAAAAGACGTACTACCTATATTTCAGAACATTTAAGTATCCAATAGTTTCCTCATAAAAGGTGCAGAGAAAAAGTAAACAAGCAGAAAATGTATAGGTATTCCGATTTCCGCTGTAATCAGGACTTTCAAAATAACAATCTTATAATTATCCGAAAATGAAAAGCTGCACCCTTCAGTGATTACGAAACTTAAATGAAAACAACAAAGTAGTTGAGAGAGCTCTCACAGTAAATAGGTAGTTGTTAGTTAGTTGTCGAGTGTTGAATTTCCTCTAAAGCGCTGAATAGAACGCGAAGGGGAAGCAGAGTAACCTTCAGCTGTTTCAAACAAAAGGCTGGATATGTATGACGGAAATACATTTCAGGCTATGCAGAACTGGATAATGCATACTAAGAAGGGCCAAGTGGGGTACAGGGTGGCAGGTTTCGTGAGCTCTGTACACAAGGGGATGATTTGGTCAGAATCACGCCCCACAGTCGAGTTTCCCCCCGGTCAGGTCTTGTGAATCTAGTGGTGATAGAGATCTCACGTTTTATGCAGCCAGTAAAGTAGGGATTGTCTTAATCCATCTTGTCACTGAGATTTAAGTCTATGGAATATGTATTAAGCCTAGCAGCTGAGGATAACAAAAGAACAATGTGTCACGTACACCCCGCCTGAACGTGACCCAACTGCTCTACACCTACCCCTACAAAGCTCACCCCCTCCCCCCTACAAACAACCCCGATGTCTTTAGTAGCACACTGGGTCACCCCGGTTCCATCCCGATCGTGCCGAAAAAATTCTGACCGGCATTCACCTCTGATATGTTCAGCATGTCAAGTGAAACGTATACCGAGGCTGTGGTAGGGGCGTCATTTCAGTTTTTCTTGGGGGGGGGGGGGGGGGCAAGTAGTGACTACTTAGGGTGCGTCCCACCATACTCGGTTAACGTTAAACTCCAGTTAAATTCCAATTATTAGTCGGTAAAAATTGACTTTAACTGGAGTTTAACGTTTAACCGTGAGAAAACACAGCAAATCAATCAGCTTGCGAGCGAGCCGAAAATTTCACTAATCTCTGTAAAATCTCCATATTTTGCAGGAAGAACTTTAAATTTACTAATTATTTATTACGTTGGAAATTTTTTTAGGCCCCTTCAGAGCGTATATAGGCCCCAAACTGTAGCTTATTTAGCATAGGTAATGGTTAATCCAGCACAGTTCGCAAGGAATCGCCCCCGGTTTAACGTAATTTTTTGCCTACACCTAACGACCATTCTACATGCAATCGACCGCCGTATACAATAGTCGGCAGAGTTTTCCCTTCAAAATACCATCCATGCGGTCTCTACTGGATGCAACTCATGGGTAGGTAGGTTAAATCATCCTAATTATTTTTATTTTTTTTACGTTTTTCACTGAAAATGTAATTTTTAAATTCGTTCTTGGGGGGGGGGGGGGCAACAGCCTTCTTGGGGGGGGGGGGCAACAGCCCTCTTGGGGGGGTCAAGTGCCCCCCCCCCCCCCAAGAGGGCCAAATGACGCCCCTGGGCTGTGGTAGTTTGGAACCCACCTAAAACTGTAGGTCCCCTCGTGTGCTAACACGTTGGGTGGGGAGCTGTCGCCAGCTGAGTATGATGGATACTTCTCCCACACAATTTCAACAAAAACGGATCAGAAAAAGCTCCCGCCTCTACATCTAAAGAGCCTGCTCTATAAATCCTCATTCTTATTAAAGGATATTTATTTCTTCATTCATGGTTAGTTGAGCTATACTTCTACAGACAGGGGCTCCGAGAAAATCCTTGATGATCAAAATCATCAAAACATCAAAATTTCAGTTTACGACCGAACATACATTCCCTATTTGTTTACATTTTTTCTGCACACATAATGAGGAAACTATTCGAAATTTAAATGTTCTGAAATATAATATGTTTCTTAAACAACCGAAATTACTTTTGTTTTTCGTTGCCTCTGTGTTAATTCACCAAATATTATTTTTCGCTAACATTCAGGAAAACTTGCTGTCAAAAAATCAGACGATCGTAAAATTACAACACCGCCAGACAATTTCTGAATAGTTACATATTATATATTATAATTCAGAACATTTAAATATCTAACAGTGTCCTAAAAAAAAAAAAACAGGATTGCATGGGACTGAGTGGGAGGTCAATGTCAATTAAATATGAACAACCTGAAGGGAATAAAAAAAGAGATTAAAAAATAAAGGTAGTCGTACATTCAGCCGGGAAACGTTCACCGTTCAAAGCAAAGCGAATAAGAGAGACAAGATTTATATTTGAAATATAATGAAAGCTGCTCGTCGGACTGACGGCTATAGGTTAGTAAATAAATGGACCAATCAAACCCCTTTCAGCTCCGTTTCATGCAAACGAAAATCTCATTTCTATATTTGAATACTAATTTCATCATTCATTGCAATATTGAAATCTACTCAGTTCGAAACCTTAGGGCGGTAACCTATCAACAAATACATTCATTATGAAAGACGTCGCTTATAGAGTTCACTTTTCACCTTTATATATCTGCTGGATAGTCGACCCTGTAAGTAACAATGCTATCAGGATGGTGAAATAAGAATAAATAGAGACAGTTCGCTATACAGAGATTTTCCAAATTGAGGCTTGATTTAAAAAAAAAAAAGTCTAATATTTTACTACGTAATTTTACTGTTATTCTCTACCTATCTACTGGCGCTGTTGGTCACTTCGAATTCTCTTGCTTTCGATAAATCTCTGAAAGCAGACTATAATGTCACCCTTCTAAGAAATAAAGGTAGCGAGCCAGGATTCCACTATAGCTCAGTTGTCCTTTAAGTGGACGACATCCGGTCCCCCCAACTAATTTGTGGCTAGTTAGGGCGTTGTTGCGTGGAGTCCATCCAATGACTTATGCAGCATAAGCTAAGTATGCAATTCTGTATACTACCCAGCGAGCCTGGTGGGTGCCTACATACGAAGCAGCTGGCGTGATAGTTGATTGCCTCGTCAGCATTCGCTGTCTGTAGAATTAGAACGGCATAATATATTCATGTTGACGAGACGTTGCAATTTCCGAAGCGAATTTCAATATTTTTTAAAAATATTTTGGCGTACATTTATAATTTAAATAACTACCACATTCCATTACAATATCTTTTGGCAAATTAAAATCGTTTTTTTCACCCTCGTAAGGATAAATGCCTAGGCTGTAGAGGCCGTAATACCTGGGAGGGCGTAAACCACCCCTGAGACAATGGCATCAGGGTTTCTTTTATTTTGGCGACACGTGTCTTACCAAATCATTTTTATAAGCACGTACTCCACGAATCGTATCAAGATTCGTAAAATTCTGGGAGCAGCAAGATTTCTAAGAGAAAAAAATCTACTTTTCACCCCCTAACTTCTCAAGGGGGATGAATTTCACAATTTTACCAGCGCAGTGAACTAGCTATACATTTTCTTAAATTTATGTAATTTTTTCGTGGAATTTCCTCCAAAACTAAAAGCGTAGCAACGTCCGAAGTCCCCCAGCTATGGATGTCGTCGTCTTAACTGGTATAAAAAGGCAAATGACGTCGTGTGAGACAATTGCCAGATTTTTTTCGTAAATACCATTGAAATAGACGTTATAGAGAGGTGTAAAAAGCATTGTGAAGATAGGAATTGTCAAGGAACTTTAAGGTTCATTCGTTATAGAGAGGGATGACTGATTTTTGTTTTTATATTTTCCAGACAAGTTGAAGGCAGAGATAGCGATCAACGTCCACCTAGACACACTGAAACGCGTAGAAATATTCCAGAACACAGAAGCAGGGTTCCTTTGTGAACTAGTACTTCGCTTACGGCCAGTTCTCTTTTCTCCCGGAGATTACATCTGTAGAAAAGGTGAGTAGAAATATTATATTTCAGAATACAAGTGACCCCTAATCATTTTTCTTCGTACAGTTTTAAAATTCAGAATTTATCCATATGTACTATGGACTTGCTTCAATAATTATACTTGTAACTACAATAATGTGAAGTTGACTACCCATCGCTGTCGGCTGGATAATCTTCTTTTAGCTCACGTTAAGATAAGGACATTATCTGCAGGATAGTGAAGGGTACCAACCAAGATAAGGTTTTTGACTGCTTCGCCGGGAAGAAACTGTCTATGTTATGGTGGTGACCCCGCACATGGCACCTTGTTTTATATCCCCCCGTTAAAGCTGCCCCTAAGTTAAGGGTCGTAGGTGAGGGATGGGGCTGCTGGGACTGGGGAGCATATAGACCACTTTACTTTATATGACAGCTATCAAACTTGCTATCGCTGAGGGAGCAGCCGTACCCTCGGAAACCTCTAACCCCTAACCCTAAAGCCTCTTAAGGTTTTACCCACAGGGATTTTGTACTTTGGATTATCCCACTCCATCATATAAAGGTTTTAGAGCTTGGAGCTGTAACTACGGTTCTTTAGGGAGAGGAAATACTTTCACAATGCATTTTTACTTTCTCACTAGCCATATATTTATGGCGAGAAAGTATTGTTTTCGAGCAAAATTTCGAAATTGAGAATTTAGGTTTCCCATGATCCTGTGGGTCCCCTGAGTCCAAAAAAGTGGTTTCTGGAAAAATTCTGTCGGTCCGTCCCCTGCTCTAGAGCCTATACCGTTCACCCGATTTTGATGAAATTTGGTATGGACCTGTCTAAAATCACGACCGAGCGATCTTTTCAAGGAATTCTTGATTGGTCAAAAACTGCGGCCGCTATTGCTAAAAAACCACACAAAAAAATAAAAAATCGTGTTTTTGATTACTCGGACAAGAGCCAACGGTACACTTTTCAATCAATAACACTGAAAATTTGTGTGTGTGTTGACCAATAGATGCTTCGAGATGATCATTTGCAACAAAAATTGAATCAGTTCAAAATTACGGCCGTTTTGGACCTAAGTTCGATCGTTTCGACGCCATTCACATGTATAGACCAATTTTCATGAAATTTAGCACATTTGTGTAAAAATATGTAACTTAAGCATATTTCGAACAGAATTACGTGATCTTCAAAATTACGGCCATTTTTGTTTAAAAATTGTTGAAAATAAGTTGAGAATGAGAAACCACGTTTTTAAATGGTCGGAACGCACTTGGGACTACAGTAATAAAATTACAGTCTTGAGAATTGGTATGAGTGATCTCAGATTGATGCTCGTGGGTTAAATTCAACCGATTTTGGATTGCGTAAAAATTACCCACGCCCTCAAAAAATTAAAAAAAAAAAATCATATGGGGCGAGAAAGTTTAGTGCAACTTTTGTCGGACCCTTTATCTGTATTCTGATATCCTTTGCTTGATGGTCAGGTAGAGAAGAAAAGGCTTGTATGCTCATACGGAGTAGGTACACTCCACGTGTTGTTTGGTAACAAACGATGCGCCGCCGCTTGGAAAGTAGTTGAACTGTAAAAACTGTAACCGAGGGGTTAACCACTCCAGGAACCTCGTTGGAAATCTCGTTGGGAATCTCTGTCAATCACTGGAAATCGTTATGAAATCTCAAGGAATCTTGGAAACTGCTGGAGTAATTGACCCTGCGGGATGCATCTTTCCACGAATCTCGTTGAGAATCTCAGGAAATCTTTTAAAATCTTCATGCGATCTCAGGCAATCTCAAGTAATCTCAGGAGTGGTTAACCCCGCGACTGTAACTAGGTATTGTAGTTCGTACGCTTCTCTGATAAAATTAATTTAGGGTGGTTTCACCAGACCAGTATAAAGAGAAATTAAATTTATAAAAAAGTGGTGGATATATATTTAGCTTACGGGACTTTTTCTAAACCTTGCGGTAAAATAACCATATGCTTGTAATTTTTTTACGGTTTTTCTTATCGTTAAACTTGAATGGTGAAATCACCCTTAATACAGATAGGTACCCTGCTACAAACGTGACTTACAGGTTCATTCTGTGAGTATAGCTTTGTCAGTGTCCGTATCAAAACCCAGTATGTACACCGACTATATGCGTCCTAAATTCCTGAGTCTAGGTACCTAATCAGCAAGGGGCGTAATTTTCAAGTAGGTAATCCGAAATCGGTTAAAAATAATCCAAGATCATCTATCGGAGATCACTATTACCCAATCTCATGACTGTCACTCATTTACTGTACAACCAAATACGTTCCGACTATTAAAAAACGTGGTTTCTCATTTTCAAAACTTTTTTGACAAAAAGAAAAATCTCAAAAAATCTCAACAAAAAAAATGCGAAAATTTCATACGGGGCGAGAAAGTTAAGTACGACTATTGTCAGACCCTTTATTTTACATTTTTCTGAGGAAACTTCTTAGGTCCCTCTCAGACCGCAGTGTCAATAATAATCGTGGTTCCTGCCACGTCTGCTTACTCGTACCACTTTGTTTACTATTTTCAACGTAGTTCACAGGATGGTGAAAGAAAGTTTGCTTTTTTTAAATTCTCTTCATAAATTCGTTGCAGAGTGAGAAAGTAAGTAGTGTTGTGTTTTGTCAACCGTGGGTTTCAATTTCAAATATCAAAGGGACAGTCAGTAGGGCGATTGTCGGACACAGTAAACATAGGAAATCTTCAGATGAAAATACTTACAAGAAAGTGACCGTTGTTATCCCCATTTTTTTGTGCTTTCAGGGGAAGTGGGTAAGGAGATGTACATAGTTAACAGGGGAAGGCTACAGGTGGTTGCTGACAATGGAAAAACGGTTTTGGCAACGCTAAAGGCGGGGAGCTACTTCGGGGAAATCAGCATACTTAATATGGGAACAGCAGGTAAGAACTATTTAAGAGGACGCTATACCTGACGGTGCATTTTTTGCCACCCATAAGATTAACATTGCGAGCGGCGATTCATTTTCAAGGTTTACCCTTGGTTGGAAAGACACAAAATTTTGCCTGTACCTAGCCCTAACAATGTTCTAGGGAGTGTTCGAAGCAGATTTCCCAATTTCTCACTGGTTTCTTTTATTGCAACTGTTTTGCAAATGCTAGCATCGGATACCTCAAGAAAAGTGCTGTATCTCGAAAATCAGTAAGTAAAGTGGGAAATCTGATTCGAACACTCCCTAGAACATTGTTAGGGCTAGGTACAGGCAAAATTTTGTGTCTTTCCAACCAAGGGTAAACCTTGAAAATGAATCGCCGCTCGCAATGTTAATCTTATGGGTGGCAAAAAATGCACCGTCAGGTATAGCGGACCCTTAAGACGAGTACGTACACCACCATCTATCGCAACTATCGATCGATAATATCGAAAGTTTATGGTTTCCATGGTAACCGCTGTGTTTCTCTTTGGCATCGTCGCAAATAGTGTTCGCTTTTTGCAACCCTGAATACCAGAAAAAATCTTGATAAACTGGGATTAGATCCTCTGGGTCTTCTCGATATTGAACAAATCTGATTCACATTGTACAGTGAGGAATATTACCTTTGATATAGAGGTTGAATCGTATAGAGGGCGAAAAAGGTCATAACCACCCCATAAGATAACTCTCTTCTCTATTTCCTATTCCGATTTCTCCCCTCCCCCTCTTCTAAGCACATACTGCTGAGCTAACACCCACCCCCACCCCTGTCATTTATTGGAATATATTTTACAATTTTTCCTGCCGTTATCAGGGTGCGAAAGTTGCCAAGGTACGGAAGCCACCCTCTACTACGAAGTAAATATGTACTAATTAAGACTGAGCATACATTCGCTATTTGTCTAAGTTTTTTCTGCACACTTTATGAGGAAACTATTACATATTTAAATATTCTGAAATATGACATTTCATTGATCACAACAAAGCCGGTTAAGAGGACGCTATACCTGACGGTGCATTTTTTGCCGCCCATAAGATTAACATTGCGAGCGGCGATTCATTTTCAAGGTTTACCCTTGGTTGGAAAGACACAAAATTTTGCCTGTACCTAGCCCTAACAATTTTCTAGGGAGTGTCCGAAGCAGATTTCCCATTTTCTTTACTGGTTTTCGAGATACAGCACTTTTCTTGAGGTATGCGATGCTAGCATTTGTAAAACAGTTGCAATAAAAGAAACCAGTGAGAAATTGGGAAATCTGCTTCAAACACTCCCTAGAACATTGTTAGGGCTAGGTACAGGCAAAATTTTGTGTATTTCCAACCAAGGGTAAACCTTGAAAATGAATCACCGCTCGCAATGTTAATCTTATGGGCGGCAAAAAATGCACCGTCAGGTATAGCGGACCCTTAATTTCGGACGTTAAAAAAGGATATAATATATTTCAGAACCAAACCAACAGTTTCTTCAAAAAACATAAAAAAAAACATAAACAAACTTTCGCCTTGAACTATAGCTGTGCGGCCTTACCGTTGTCTAGTGAAGAGGGAAAACACGACTGAGGTCCTGGGTTCGAATCCGGAACCAGCAATTGTTTTAGCCCAATTTTTTTGCTTTTTCCTGGACATTATATTCAACCGTGCTTGTTTCTTTGACCATTTTTTGAGGCTTGCTAAGTTGTTATTTTACAATTAAGTTATTTTTGGAACTAAAAAAAATGTTCATACCACTATATTTCAGAACACACAAATCTCCAACAGTGCCTTCAAAAATGGCCGGAAAAGAACATCGCACCAAATACTCCGGTTGAGAAGGAAGCTTTTTCTATAACGCCTGTAAGCTATCACCCAGTGCTCGAGATCGCGCTCCCTATTTGTTCTGAAAAGATTTCCTTTTTCGATCACGCAGAAGATGGCTTCCTCTCCAATATACCTGAGTCTTTCATAAAAAAAATTATTTACCTCCGTAATAGAAAAGGCTTTAGCTCCATTTTGCCTTTAGGAAATAGAAAATTGAAAATTTTTTATACGACGAACTGAAAGGGAAGGTACTGTATTGCCGTTACTATCAAAGATTCTTAAGAGACTTTGGTCGTTCAGAATCCACCTAAAACTGTAGGTCCCCGCCGTGAGCTGGCAGTTACAAAGTATAGTTCTGATGGAGAAATGCAATAGTTTCCGGAAAATTCGGATCTCCGGGTCCTTTCCAATAACGGAAAAGCCTGTGAAGTGGGACGGCAGCTGCAACGTGACTGGAAAGTTTAAATGATTTCACTTGTTGACCAGGGGGTAGAAAACTTTGACAACCTTATATGAGGAACACGATGGAGACCTACAGTTTTAGGCAATTCCCGAACCACCACAGCCTCGATATACATTTCACGTGACATGCTGAACATATCAGAGGTGAAAGCCATAGGTCTCAGTCGGGTCTCAGTGATAGTGATCCATCTAGACCAGTTAGTTACCGAGAAAGAAACAGTGTTCTGGTATTCTTAAGTAACAGGCCAAGAAGAGGGCACCAGTGTAAAAGAGAAGGGTCTGATAGGGTCACCTTACAAAAAAAAAAAAAAAAAAAAAAAAAAGTCACCTTTGTAAGATGGGCCAGTAACAACTGTGTGCTTATACACTCCACCCGTCTTCTTAGCCTGTTCCTAAGAATACAAGAACACTATTGCTTTCTCAAACAAAGCGTCAGTCATCTTAGGATAATAGAGACAGGCCTCAGCTAATGTTGGGTTCAGTTTAGCTGAATGAACCTGTTGACCAGAGAGGGCAGAGAGAGAGTGGAATTTTTACTTTCTCGCTAGCCATATATGGCGAGAAAGTATTGTTTTTTACTTTCTCGCTAGCCATATATGGCGAGAAAGTATTGTTTTCGTGCAAAATTTCGAAATTGAGATTTTGGGTTTCCCATGATCCTGGGGGTCCCCTGAGTCCAAAAAAGTGGTTTCTGGAAAAAGTCTGTCCGTCCGTCAGTCCGTCCGTCAGTCCGTCAGTCCGTCCGTCAGTCCGTCAGTCCGTCCGTCAGTCCGTGCAGTGCTCTAGCGCCTATACCGTTAATCCGATTTTGATGAAATTTGGTATGGACCTGTCTAAAATTACTGCCGAGACACATTTTCAAGGATTTTTTGATTGGTCAAAAATTGCGGCCGCTATTGTCAAAAAACCGCCAAAATAATTCAAAAATCGTGTTTTTGGTTAGTCGGACAAGCGCCGACGGTACACTTTCCAATCTATAACACTGAAAATTGGTAAGTGTGTTGACAAATAGATGCTTCGAGGTCATTTGCAACTAAAATTGAATTGGTTGAAAATTACGGCCGTTCTGGACCAAAGTTCGATCGTTTCGGCGCCATTCACATTTATTGACCGATTGTCATGAAATTTGGTAAATTTGTGTAGAACCATGTAACTTAAACATTTGTCGAACAGAATTTTGTTATCTTCAAAATTACGGCCGTTGTAGTCAAAAAAGTGTCGAAAATGAGTTGAGAATGAGAAACCACGTTTTTGAATGGTCGGAACGCATTTGGGACTACAGTAATAGAATGACAGCCATGAAACTTGGTGGGAGTGATCTCAGATAGATGCTCTTGGGTCATTTTCAACCGATTTTGGATTGCTTAAAAATTACGCCCGCAAAAAAATCTCAAAGAAATCCAAAAAAAAAAAAAAAAAATCACATGGGGCGAGAAAGTTTAGTGCGACTGTTGTCGGACCCTTTATTTCACAAGCCTTCAGCCTCGTTTATTTGCGCTTTGTTAGCCGCGGCCCGTTTAGAAATCCTTTTGCCTCAAAGGCCTCGGTCATTTGCACACCCCTTGTTGATTTAACCGTTAAAATATTCCGCCCTTAGTGGGTTTTATGTACATAGCCTTTTCGTCATTCCTCACTTGTTTTTTGACTTTAGTGACTCTTTTCTCAGGAAAATGTTGGAAAATGTTGGAGCCACAAAGCCCAGTGCCCGAATGTTTTCTGGTACCCGAGTGGGGGGAAAATTCGACTGTTAGGGGTTATAGTAGTGACCAAATCATCCCCTTGTGTACAAACCTCACGAAAGGTGCCACCCTGTATCCCACCAGGACTAAAGAGTTACTGACAATGTTAGAAAACGTATATCAGCTGGAATAAAGGACTTTTAAGGGGTGTTTTTGTTCCAAATGTCTATTCTCTTCGTAGAAATAGCTGTGACAGACTTTGATACATAGATATCTTTAGTCGATGGTTCCTACAGTTAGCTTACAGTGAGGTAGATAGCAGAAGATGCGGAGCTTAGCAGAAGTAGCCAAAGCTTACGTCACTTTCGGTATTTTCACCCCCCATACCAACCGAAAATCCGGCTACTTTAGAGTGTAATTCCTTTTTATTTAGTGGTCAGAATCTAAAATGCGATAATAAGAAACTAAGTCAGCCATCAGACATAATGCAATCATTTCCTGAGGTACTGATTTTCCCCCATTGTTTTTACCAGGTAACCGGCGAACAGCATCAGTGCGATCCGTAGGCTACAGCGACCTCTTCGTTCTGTCCAAAAAGGACATGTGGGATGTCCTGAAGGAATATCCAGCTGCGAGGGTCAGACTGGAGGCTATCGCCGTTAAAAGGCTGGAGAAGTACAAGAGAGCACCTCTGGAAAAAGGCACGTACTCAAATTTTCGCCTAAGAAGGAATATACGTTTGCTATTTGTTTACGTTTTTTCCGACCATTTTTTAGAACACTGTTGGATATTTAAATATCCTGAAATATGGTATGTCTGAAATACGTCTGAAATTAAATGGCTACACTCGATCGTAAAATCAGAACATAGCCAATCGATTTGTGACTTTAAAAACAGACTTTAAACATATGATTGTTTACCGAATTTCGTACAAGTCACTTCGGTATTAACGAAGCTACTGAGGAAAATCATTCGGACGGAAGTTGCAGATGATTGTTTTTTTAGTGTCACAATCAATTCCCAAATTTTATTCTGCAGTTTTTATTTTATTTAGCTTTAACATTGGATATATGATTTAATTTTGATCGCATTAATTTGTGTCCAAAGTTGTTTTTGCAGCCGCTATGAGCCGTAGCCAGTCTACCCCAGGCCTAGTGGAGACCCGAGGACGAATTGCTTTGGAAGAAATGTGGATTTCGCCCATACCTCCTTCACATAGTGCTTATGGACACAACTCTCCAACCCCTACATCGAGGTCAGTGGTTATCATAAAAGGAAATCATAGACCCGGGTCACACCGGTTCGATCCCATCCGTATCAAAGTTTTTCAGAACGACAATCACCCCTGATACGTTCAGCATCTGAAGTGTAACGTTTATCGAGGCTGTGGTGGTTTGGAACCCATCTAAAACAGTAGGTCCCCATCGGGCTGGTATTTGGCTGAACACGATAATTTTTGCAGGAGTGCGCCCAGTATCGCACACCATCTTCGTCCAACAGAGTCACCGCTGTCGGCATCGAGCAGTCAGCAGTCTTCAGGGGAAGCTCACCACCATAGCCAAAGCACTTCCCATCGCCCCTCCACGGGTAAGCTAAACACCAGCAGGTGTATTCCCTTTCTCGAACGCCAGCAAACCCACCCAACTAATACCATTTAAGAAGATAAGGCACGCCATGATGCAATATACGGAGAACAGTTCTTCTTACAATAAATTTTTTAATGTGTTAGTTGGGTGGGTTTGCTGGCGTTCGAGAAAGGGAATACACCTGCAGTTTTACAAACGTATAACGAGTAAATTTTCCACGAATATTTAAATCATCGTGTACACGTGTTTAACTGCGCCTGCAAAACCATGATTATGCAATTTGAAAGTGAGTGTACACCTATTTAACTGTAGAATAACCACTAGTCTTTTGTTTTTCCCAGCAGGACAAATGGCGGCTAGTTTCAACAGCATGACTCATCTTGTAGACGGAGACTCGAACTCACTTATCTGCCAAGATTCCCTTCTCGCGGAGATCAAGCGACTCCGCGAACGCCTCATTACTTTAGAGACAGAAAACGCTGCCATGAGCGTTAAGCTCAGCCAGCAGCAATGGGAGGTCTGTATGATTATCCTAAGGACCTAGTCCCGGCTTGTCAAGATTTTTCCTGATGAATCTCGATTGTGTACAGAGCTCACGAAAGGCTGGACCTTGTATCCCACAAGACCCAATTCGCGATTGAAATTCATGGAAGCGAGTTCTGGCGGAAGAACTGCAAACTAACTCGTATGGGACGGTGGCTGAGTATTAAATCAAATATGAATTAGATTAATGCCACGGTAAATTTGGACGAAGTTCAGTATACGTAAGTAGTATCTTTTGAGAAAGAAATTTGTAAGTTAAATGGTTTAGGGAAGGTACCCAGTCTTAATCTCATATAGCTTTCAAAAAAATCCATCATAAACAGCAGCTATATTGGTCACTTTAAATCTCAATCGAGAATCAAAAATGAAAATGGTTGCAGGTGGAGCATAGACTAGCCGAGATAGAAATGCAGATTTGCGGAGCCAGCAGTCCAGACTCCAGTACGGAAGACAACGAGAGGAACCGAGAGAGTATCATATAACAGCAGAACCCGCTGACCGCCGCGCAGCCTGGCGGCAGCTTCCGCAACCTCTCAGGGACTCTTCACAACAGAGCACTGCGCCCTCCAGGCCACTGACCAACCACACCGCCATTTTTTTGGTCCCAATTCAAAGATTCGCGCCAAATATGATTTTTAAATAGTTTTGGAAGACGGATCCGAGTTGACGGATCAAGCAACCCAACCAGCAACGGAAGATAGGTCGTTTCAGTCCTACTGAAAACCTGTCAGACAGAAATTACCAGTAATTGGCTGGGTAAGAGCACCGCCATATTGTTTCCATGACGTCTCGAACATACCGGAGTGTATAGCGGCCATCTTGATACCAGCCAAACTGGTGAAAACGACCATTACAAATTGCCATCGAATACAATATATGGCAAGAAAAAGGAAAACATGAAATCGATATGTGTAGTCTTTTGTTGTGTACAGGGTTTACATAAATGGGTACCGTACTAATCTTGTAGAAATTTTTAACTTACTAAATTATTACCTCTATCAAATTTTTATTGTTGTTTTTTCGGTTACAATGATATTAGTAATTTTTGTCTCGAATTTGGCTGTAGAAAGTTATCTAACATTTCGCTCCTTGAAAACAAAACAGTTATATCTGCAAAAAATCGATTTTTTTTTTATTACACTAAAAATTTTTATTTTTTTTTCTCTTTTTTTTGGTAGAAGTGTTATATCTGTAAGTCGGATATTTACCGCTTGGTAGCATTGCAACTCTTTGAATTTAGCGCGAAAATTAGGCCGGCTGAATCAAAAGACAGTTGCATCCGCCGTTGGATCAGTTGCCTCGTAACAACCAGAGGGAAACGTCACAATTTTTGGTGAGTAAACTGTTGTATCATCGGATGTTCTGTTTTGTAGGCTAATATAACTCTTTACCGTAAATTCTGTGCTCCTGAGACCTCCCATAGTATATTGTAATAAGTGTTATATTGGTAGATGCAACTTTTTAACTTTCAATTCCCGGCTCCATGCCATCATGAAAAAAATGTTGTATTGATAGATGCAACTCTTAGACTGTCAATCTGAGTTTTTAGTGATACTTTTGCTGCATGCTATTAAGGGCTGATCATTGTGATAACTAATAATATTGATAATAATTTTTGTTTTCAGAAAATAAAACGTCGGACGGATGAGCTTATTTTAAAACTAGCAAAAAAGCAGCGAACATACGAGAATGCCGATATGAACACAAACGCTATCTGGAGGTGTATTCCCTTTCTCGAACGCCAGAAAACCCACCCAACTAACACATTCAAAAATTATTGTAAGAAGATAAGGGACGCCATGATGCAATACATGGAGAACAGTTCTTCTTACAATACCTTTTGTAGGTGTTAGTTGAGTGGGTTTTCTGACGTTCGAGAAAGGGAATACACCTGCTGGAGTATTCTGAATGACGAAGAGAAAAACCAAAGCCCTGAAGAGTTGACCTATATAGATACCTACCTTTTTGCCGCCCATAAGATTAACACTGACAGCAGGAAATTTATATTCGACTTATTTATTTTTTCTGTTAAAAATAATTCACTACTCACAGAGTCAATGTTATGGGTGGCAATAGTTTATCTATCTATAAGAAAACAGAAGTCGATTAAACTTCTTTTTTACGTTTTACTTATTTTCTAAGTGCCTATTTGTTATTTTATACTGTGGTTTCCTATTTCACCGTTACTTTGTATTACAAAAATTGATACCAGTGAATAATTCCGTATTATCTTCTACCCTCAAAGCCTCAATGCACAGAAAGTAGAAGTGTTGTATTGGCATTTGAGCCAATCCACGCGAGGCCTTTTTGAAGGTAAAACCGTTACAAGTTTTTTAAAAAATTAAATTGGTGATGAATATTGACTTTCATGGACTAGTTAGTCAGACTGAATAAATGAAAAAGAAAAAAGCTTTTTTTCGGTAAAAAAAAATCTTTAAGATATTCCATACCAAAGTCGTAATTAAATAAAAAACACTTCCAAAAACTTTGAAACGCTCTCCTGCGAAATCACCTTTTTGCAGATGCAACTGTTTTGTTTTCAAGGAGCGATTTCTCGAAGTACATAGATGGTAGAAAATACGTTTGAACGATGTCGACGTCGCAGTTGCAGTGTAAAATATCGCATTTTCAGATTAAGGATTAAGGCCCAGTTGCACGCTCATATTTTAAATTAAATATGTTATCAATAAAAATTGTACCTATCGTTAACGTGTAATATTTCAAAGACCTAAATTAAAATAGACTGCTTACCGGCGGCCATCTTGCATACCAATTTGAATGTCGTCATAGAGGGCCATTTGAAATGTCGAACCAACTTCGAACACATACTTCATCAAAAGTCTTAGCACATTCTTTGGGTCTGGAAATTATAACCTGGACTGATTTGACCCCTTGACCTTATCTCAGTATCTCATTAAGGCTGAATTTCACCACTTTCCGATAGTGTCTTTAACGGGATGATTTAACGAACGGATTTACGTTATCGTATGTTTAGCTTACGACAAATGCGTTGCTCTTGCAGCTGTTTCTCTTCGAACGCACTTGTCGTAAGCTAAACATACGATATCGTAAATCGGTTCGTTAAATCCTCTCGTTAAAGACACTATCGGAAAGTGGTGAAATTCAGCCTAAGCTTCCTTGAAGTTACTCTGTTTTGCAAGGATACATTCGAGTCCTTTTTACATCTCTGAACGCCAAAATTTACTGCACAACAGCAAGACACTTTTAAAAACTTTTCGTGGCTATAAACAGTCACAAGCGTGGTTCCAAATGTATCCGTTCGTTAACTGTAAATGTCGATAGTTTCTATGTCCCTAAGCAGTCTATTGTAATATTGGTCACTGAGCAATTACCAGATATAAAGGAACTATCAGAGAAGTTGGAACAGGAAAAACTGTACCTATAAATAATTAAATAAGCGCGTAACTGGACCTTAAAGAAAGATTTTTATTAATGTTATTAATGTAAATTTATTATTCTTTATGACGGTTTTAGTGAGACCAATAAGAAACCATAGAAAAATATTGAACGTCCAATAAAATTAAGAAAATTTTCGCCAAAAGTGTTGCCAAATGATGGGCACTTCTCATTTGTAAAGTAGCAGACACCCCTAACGGTGGCTAAAGCTGACTAAAAACCCCAAAAAGGAACCTCGCTCATGTGAACTTTCAAAGGAGACTTTAGTAGCTTGTGGAAACCACTCTAAGGCTAAATTTCACCACCTCACTATAGTGCCTACTAACGATCAAATTGTTATCTTATCGTCAAAGTAGACGCAAAACTTATCTTATCGTTATACGTTCACTATAAAAAAAAACTGGCTTTCACAATAATATTTCACGTTTTTTGTTGTTTACGGATTCTATAGTACATCCAGCTCCATACTTGGTAATAACTTGGGATATGATTGGTGGTAGGTTTTTTCGTGTCACTAGAATTCGTCTGCTTTGTTTAGGTGTACGTTTCAACAAGCTCAAGTTAAAAATGAAAAATAAACGTGAAAGACACACTAATTTTGCGGAGAAAGGTATTAAAATGTTGGGTAGACTACAATCCCTGCCTGTTTCGCACCCAAATGATTTGAAAGTATGAAAGTTATCGTTATTGCTAACGCACGGATAATCCAGTCGAAAGCTAACGATAAGATAAGGGTGCTATCGTCGGGATGGTGGAAGCCGCTAACTTTTTTAACGATAGGATAACGCTATAGTGTACAGTGTACACTATTAAGTGGTGAAATCCAGCCTAAGACATTGATTGGTGAAAGGGGGTTGAATTAGCTTACTTTTTAACGTCAAAACGTCAAAAAAGGACAAGTAGCAAAAAATTGGAGGTCACTATCTTCTTGCCTGGCAATAAGTTTGTTTACCAGTTTACCAGATGTCTGGTTTTCCGAAAGAAGTAAAGAAAGATTTGCTGTAATAAAATAACAGATGACCTCAAAGGTTAGACTTTCCCTTAAAAAAATTTCACTCATCAGGAAAGTATTACGTAGGTAAGTTACGACGAAGAACGATGGAAAAATCGGCAGTAAAAATAATAAAGAAGTTCTCGGATATTTATATTGTTGAAATATGAATAGTGCGTCTTTTTAAGCTGAATTTCACCACCTCACTTTGTAGTGCCTCATAACGATCGAATTGATATCTTATCGTTAAAGTAGCCGCAAAACTTATCCTATCGTTAAACGTTCACTATAAATGTCTATTTTCATGTCACTAGAATTTGTCTGCTTTGTTTACGTCAACTTTGTTTAGGTGTACGTTTCAACAAGTTCAAACTAAACATGGAAAATAAACGAGAAAGACACACTAATTTTTCGGAGAAAGGTATTAAATTGTTGGGCCTGCCTGTTTCGCACCCAAATGATTTGAAAGAATGAAAGTTATCGTGCTAACGCACGGATAATCCACTCGAAAGCTAACTATAAGATAAGGGTGCTATCGTCAGGATGGTGGAAGCCGCTAACTTTTCTTAACGATAGGATAACGCTGGTGAAATCCAGCCTTAACTGGCTATATTGTGATTTCTCGGTCGAGTGATTTTTGTCGGTTAAAAATATGTCCAGAATTACTCGATCGTAATATCCCCACATAACCAGTTCCGGACGTCAAAATGGCATGCATATTAAATTTCAGAATATTTTATAACTATACAACAAAGTCCTCTAAAAATGGTAGGAAAAGACCTAGACCAACAACAAACGTATATTCCGTCTGAATAGGAGGGATACAAATTTCAAAAAAAATAATGCCAAAGGGATGCCAAATTTTTTTAGAAAAAATCTAAATGTAATTTCTTGAGTAGTTTTAAACATTCTTCCGTAACCTTGCAGCCAGCAGGTACGTAGTTAGTCGAGGTCTACTAATTTTTGATGTTGTGTTCCAACAGTCTCAAAGAAATGGTAGGAAAACAAATAGAAAATGTATGTTCACAACCTCAATAGTTTGTAGACCTTAGGCAGGTACTTCCTACTGTCTGGCGATGTGACGCATTGTAAAGATTGTCGCTTGTCGTGTTTTGTCCAAATACCTATGTCATTGGTTGTTATTTTTACCACTTGCCAAAGGACGTGGATCGGGTTTTATCAATAAGAACTATAAATAAATAAATTAAAAATTAATTGTTTATTACTCGAATTCCCAATAGGTTGATCACGCATTTCAGCGAACCATAAGGTAAACATTGCAAGCTGCGAATATTTTTTCCCCCTTGGTTGGTAGGTAATAGTTCCAATTTCGGCAATTACAGCCCACACAATCCTGTTCGTTTCAACACTTTTTAGGAAAATGTTGGATATGTTGGGTTTGTTGGATATGGATATGTTGGATATTTAAATAAAATCACAACATAGCCAGTCAATTTCGGGTGTTAAAAAGACACCTTATACTCCGGAACATAATATCCAACGTTGTCCTCAAAAAATGGAAATAAAAATTTGTCTGCTACCACGTAAAAGTAAACTCCCAACAAACCTACCTTCACCTGCAGGGCAGTTGCCAAACTTTGACGCTATTCTCAATGACGTCGTCGTCACCACTGACGTCATCCTCATCGCTGGACCAATGGAAATCGGGAACATGGTGCTGACCCGATGCTGACGCTAGTTTTGACCCCATGGGATGTAGAGAAATGCCATTGCAAGCATCCAAGTGAGCTTGCCATGATTGTAGTTTGTTGAGATACCCACTTTCACCTGGTGCGAGGCTAGTGTCGTACACGTCAATTCGTCCATTTGTGTTTCCTGTAACGATAAAAAAACGTGGAATTAGAAAAGTTTCTATATTGTGCCTTTTTTTTTATGTAAACAATGGCACGACCGCTAATGGCCATGGCTGCTCTAAAAGCTAAACATAGTGTGCTTTTCGAACAAGAAAACAAAAGACTGCAAATAGGACACTATGTTTAGGTTTCACGGGAGAACAGAACCCAAGTTCTAGTTCTGACTTGTCGGAATTTTCCCGAGGGACACCTAGGTCTGGTCTAGATGGTCGAGGAATACCACGAGAGGGCAGAGGGGTCGCACCGGTTCGAACTCGAACGTACCGAAAAGTTTTTCTGATCGGCATTCACCTCTGTTATGTTCAGCATGTCAAGTGAAACGCATAACGAGGCAGAGGTGGTTCGGAACCCACCTAAAATTGGGGGTTCCACTAACCTAAGTAAGTACCAACTTAAGGCCGTCTATGCAGTCATGTTTGTTTACTTTTCTTCTTTTTTTTTAATAGGTTTTAAAGCGCAATTAACTACAGGGTTTTACACGCTGAACAGGGTTATGACAAGGCATATTTTGAGAGGCGTCAGGTGGGAGGACGTCCCTTGGAGAAGGCCTCGACGAGCCTGGTCAAGTGGTCGAGTTGGATCTGTTGGACTGAAGGGAGGAATGGGCATTGCGTGGAGCGTGGCTGGAACAGTGGACGAGTGGCGGTGGGGGGATGACCTGGAACAGGGGCGGTGGGTTGATTTCACAAATATTGTCATCACTTGCGTCATCCTCCGCGATGTCACCATCAGCGGGTGCAGAAGACGTAGAGTAGATGACCGGGGCAGCTGAGGAGGCAGCGGTGAGGCAGGGTGGAGGCTGCGTCTCCTGTATTGCGTCTGGCGTCAGCGGGGTTGGTGGGGTGACGGCGGCCCTTGGTCGCTTGATTCCGGTTGTAGGCGAGGGTTTACGGGGCTTATGTTGGGTGAGGGCGGGTAAGACGGTTGTTACTAAGGTGGTGAGTAAGCCGACCAGGGAATCCATTTTCTCTGCCATCTGCTTGAGAGCTGTGTTGGTGACGGCACAGTGAGAACATTGCCCAGCTTGAGGGTGGGGGGCATCAGGCTTCTGCGAGACAATGGAAGCATAGGTGCGTGGTTGCTGGCTAAGAGGGGAAGATCGGATAATTTTCCGAGCATCCGGGACGGAGATGTTCTGACGTTTAGCCAGATTAGCGGCGGACGCTTCGTGCTGGTATCGTGGGCAGTCCGGAGACCTCACTTCATGGGCGCGTCCACAAGCCGCGCATTTAAGAGGAGCTGAACACTGGGCGAGGTCGTGAGAGCCATCGTGGGTAGAAGCGCACCGAGGGCAGACATGAGGTCGTTTGCAACGGGATTGGCCATGGCCATATTTCTGACAGCGGTAGCAGCGTAATATAGAGCCTCTGTAGGGGACCACACTTAGTCGTACATATTCATAGTAGACGTACGTAGGCAATGTCTCACAAGAGAAAGTCAGGACAAAGGCAGGCCGCTCACAACTGTCGGAAGAAAGCTTGTGTACCTCCGTGACATGGATGTTTTTCAGCTCCTCTTTGAGTTCGTCAGTCGTGGCATTTGCTAGGTCTGCTGCTCGTATTACCCCTCGAACTGCGTTGAGCTGGGGATGGAGAGCTGCAACTACAGGTACATCCTTGATGGTAGAGATGGCGAGAAGAGCGTCTGCTTGGGTTTGGTTAGTTGCGCCAACAAGCAGCTTGGCGCGGCCCTGGATGGATCTTACGTAGGTCAGGTCGCCGGGAACACAACTTCGTAACGTGCGACCAATTTGGACGGGTGTTAAGCAGATGAGCGAGTGCTCTGGGTCAGCATGCCGAATTAAAACATAAATTAGTCTTGGTGAGGACGGGGTCCCCATGGTAGTCGTGGTGAGGACGGGGTCCCCATGGTAGTCGTGGTGAGGACGGGGTCCCCATGGTAGGACACGAATGAGCTAAGACACGTTCGCGCACGATAACCGAGCTTAGTTGGAGGACAACCTGCCTCGATGACGGGCTGAACCCGACTGTGTACTTTTTTTTCTGTGCACTTTATAAGGAACCTATTGGATATTTAAAAGTCGAAATTACAAAAAAAAAAAAAAAAAAAATACCAGGCTGTGTTGTGATTTTACGATCAGTTAATTTCGGACATATTTTTTTATTTCAGCCGTTAAAAAGACACACTATATTTCAGAACATTAAAATATCCAATAGTTTTCCCATAAAGTGTGCAGAAACGTAAACAAATAGCGAATGTTTGTGAAGTGTACCAGTATAAAGATAACGACCGTCCGGGGTAAGATCGAAGTAGATTCGCTGGCAGGTGTTTACAACACGTTGTATTGTAAATAACATGGAGCCAGGGTTGCGGAGGTCCCAGCAGAACAGCTCGGAGTCTTGTCGACCCCCTGAGTAGAGTCGCACACCATCTGGTGAGAACATCAGGTGCGTTACGCCACCCTTGTGCGCTTGGAGCACACACTGAGCCTCACCGTCAGGCTCCGTGTACAGTCCTGTAAAAAAACAATAAGAGAAAATTTCAGTTAAGGGTCCGCTTAACCTGACGATGCATTTTTTGCCGCCCATAAGATTAACATTGCGAGCGGCGATTCATTTTCAAGGTTTACCCTTGGTTGGAAAGACACAAAATTTTGCCTGTATCTAGCCCTAACAATGTTGTAGGTCGTCATCGAAGCAGTTCCCCAATTTCTCACTGGTTTCTTTTATTGCAACTGTTTCGCAAATGCTAGCATCGCATACCTCAATTTTTTAAGGGGGAAAGTGCTGTATCTCGAAAACCAGAAAAAAATTGGGAAATCTGCTTTAATGACGACCTACAACATTGGTAGGGCTAGGTACAGTCAAGATTTTGTGTCTTTGCATCGTCAGGTTAAGCGGACCCTTAAAGAAAATAGGTGGCACCACAATGGGGTTTTTCTACCCAATTTTTGAGGAAGCTAATGGATATTTCTATGTTCTGAAATATAATATGTCTTTTTAACGTCAGTAGATAACTTAGCAGTAGATAACAGTAGATAAGTTAGCTAGTTGGCAAAACAAACCTCCTTATGCTGGATTTCACCACTTTATAGTTTACACTATAGCGTTATCCTATCGTTAAGAAACGTTAGTGTTTTTCTAAATCCTGACTATAGCGCCCTTATCTTATCGTTAGCTTTCGAGTAGATTATCCGAGCGTTAGCGTTAGGAGGCACTATAGTGAGGTGGTGAAATTGAGCCTAAGGGTGGCATCCAATCTGGTTTTTTGCAACGAAACCACCTATGTACAAACCTATAGATTTGTCGTAAGACCCAAGAGCGTAGAGGGCAGGAACGGAAGGGTTGAAAGTGATGCAGGATATAATGCCTGACTGGTAGCTATTCTTCAGGCTAATTTTCTCGCTCTCCCTTCCAGGCAAACTCAAGTCGAATATTTTTATTTCTTTTTTGAATCCACAGTACACCTTTCCACTCGGCGAAAAACAAAGGCTGTTTGCGGCGTGAACTTCATCGTACCTAAAACAAGAAAAACAGGTTACCCATCGAAGTTTTCCTGATTAGCATTTAACTTAAATATATTTAGGGGAAATGTATATCGCGGCTGTGGTGGTTCAGAACACACCTAGAACTGTAGGTCTCCATCATGTACCAACATGAGGGGTGGGGAGCTGGTATTTGCTAGTGCTACTAGCTGAGCACGATGGATAATTCTTGAAATGGTCTTGTTCCTGTGCTGGTGTCATTAAAGAACGTCAACAAACGCTTGTGTCTACAGTATCAAGTTAGCTTACTGATTGATCGGCTGATAGGTAGCTCGTAATCCTCCCGTGTACGCATCCCATAGGTGAATTGGAGAATCACGACTGCTGCTAGCAAACCTACAAAAATATTGAAAACATATATTTAAACTGTCACGCCTATAAAGACGAGTGGTTCTACTGCAGAAGCCTGGCCTACTGTTGGAAGCTGTGTATTTTTACAAGACGCTGCAGCATGATATCAGCAGGCTCTAGCGACAGGTTTTTGGTATAGTTTGATTTTTTGGTCAGTGAAAGCCTCAGATTATCAAAAAACGTGACTGGGAGTTTGCTCCCATGTCCCACACCCCCTACAGGCGGCTGCCTCAGCTATGCCCATCCTGTCAACGTGTTTCTTTAAGCTGCGGCCCGTGACAGCTTCAGCTGCATGTTTTAGTTCCTAGGTAAACATAATCAACAGCCGGTGACGACCTCATAGGTAGGACAACTCCACACTAGATACTGGGTCCTTTTTCTTTACTGCATTCAACGGAATTTGAACGAAACTTACACGCATGAAGACGGATCAGCACTGGTCATTTTTGGATACCACGCGTAGTCATAAACAGTTCCTCCCTCCTTATAGTCCAGAACAGGATCCCTGTCACCACCATCTTCGGCATTTTCAGCAGCTTCAGGTACTTCAAATAACCGTAGGTGAAAATCATCACTAGCGGCTAGCAAGCATAGCCCGTCCGGTGACCATTTGCAGCCTTTTAGAAAGCAATTACAACATATTTTACTTGTTTTGAAGGATTTTTCGAACTTAAATAATACCCTGGGGTCTGTATTGAGGGAGTTTTCAAGTTCCATGATGATTTTATAATAAAAATCCAATTTTTCATTAGTTTTTAGTCACATATTCATTTTTGTTGTTATAATAACAAAGTGTCATGGCGGCTGAGTAATAACACGTGGAACTAGATTTACTTTAAAAAGTTTAAATTTTGAATTTTATATAATTAATTGCAAAAATTAATTAATTGGATATAAAGTAAAAGTAATTTATGTATTATTTTAATTTTAAAAGGTTTAATTTTCTGTAAAATATGATTTCTGTAATGGTTGCAGGCGATTGGTCGGTTCTCTTTTCGGGCGTGGTTGGCTTGGCTTCGCTTTTCGCTTCACTCGTGACTTGCTAGTGAGGGAAGTGAGTTGTCGGCAAGTCTCTGGTTCTAAAAACCCAGTTTTTATTATTTATTTATACTCAACCGGGATAAGGTCTACTCATCGCACTTCTGCCGATACTTGCTTCCGATTGTGGAGTACTCCATATAACATAAGTTTACCTGGCGAGTTCTCAGCATGTTCGCGGTACTTAGAGGAAGCGATTTTCGGCACATTTGGGTGGGACCCAAGATTGATGAAAAGGTGCGTACCGAGGCAATTGATTTTACTTCATTTTTGAAATTTTACGTCGTTTGACGTTTAGGTAGCGATATTTATTGCTATTTCAGCAATTTTTAGAGCCAATGTGGGTTTATTTTGTGGTGGCCACATTAGGTAGGTACAATGCGTTTTGGACGGCGTCCTGGCGAGGATGCAACCCTGGACGCCTCCAGGTGGGGAGGGATCCCGTATCGATCTTCATCTTGGAATTCTAAATTGACCGAATTTTCTACGCATCCCAGGTAGGCGTCCAGTTGTTTGAAGAATTATGCCCTTTTTACAATAATTCGTTAGATCGTCTACTTTATCGCTAATAATTGTACTTTATTTTCCTTGTGTACCTATTCTTTGTACTTCGGAGTCAGAAGTCAGAACTGTTTTGAGTAAGTAGGTACCTACTTACTTATTGTACAGGATATTTCAGGACGACGGGGTTAAAAATAAAGGGTCCGACAATGGTCGCACTTGACTTTCTCGTATTTTTTGCGCTACTGAAAAACGAAAAAATTTTTTTTTATGTAATTATTTTTTTTTGGCCACAATTGTGATTTGCTCACATAGATATTTTGCACACCCCTAGGCGATAATAGGTATTACGCATATGCATACCGAATTTCAAGCATATCCATTGAACGGTGAAGTTTCAGCTTACGGGCAAACTACTTGTTTATTCTTTTATTTATAACGACCGTAATTTTTGGAAAATCAAAATTCTGTTGAAAATGAGTCTTGAACATCTACCTGAGATCACTTTTACCAATTTTCAAGATTAGTGCACTGTCAAATCCGTTCCGACCAATCAAAAACGCGATTTTCGTTTTTTCCACTTTTTGACATTATTTGGCCTTTATCGGCCGCAATTTTGAATTGATTGAAAAGTTCTTCAACAAATATTTAAGTAATGTTATTTAGCACAAGATTTTTGAGAAATTCCGGCGAATACTGTTCCCGGGGCCAAGGTTTTCACGTGTTGGCCAATTTGGCCCTACTTTTCGGCCCATCTAAAAAAAATGAAAATTATCCTGAAACATCTATCTGGAAACACAACTGCCAAATTTGACTGTTTTAACTTGATAAATGTACCGTCAAAAGCGTTCCGAGTAATCAAAAACACGATTTTTTTTTGACAATGGTGGGCGTAATTTTTAAGTTACCAAAATTATATTAAAAACTTATCTTGGAACTGATTTTCGACACACATATTCCAAATTTGAGCCAAATCGGTTGATTGGTGTGACCTCTATAGCCGCGCTACAGACAAACACACGTACGTACGTCGGACGGACATGACCTAAAAACCACTTTTTTGTGATCTGAGACCTCTGAAACGCCTTTTGCAATGAAAATCTCAAAATCGAAATTTCGCACGATAACATAACTTTCTCAGCCCATATATTACATACGGGCGAGAAAGTAAAAATATGACGGGTATAACGATGTCCTGTTTTGCCAACCGCTGGCACAGGTGGTTCAGCCTCGTCTGACCCATGCTACTCCTCAGAAAAGACTTTACCAACTTCATTGTTGAGAAAGATTTTTCCGCTGTTGCTGATGAAACAGGGACTACCAAAAGAAGGTGCATCACTGCTTCTAATGTCGAGCCTTCACTCACACTTTTTACCCTTACTACTTTCCTTGACGGTAAAGTACTTGGCAATTGTTCCACCTTTCTTCATTTTTAGTTACGTACACAAAAAAACTATCCGAACACAAGAGACACAGATAGCCCGACGACCAGACCGAAACTGAGAACCAACAAGGAATACATGTAGGTATGTAGGTTTGGTCATTGAATCTTACCCTTCCTGAGAACTCCCAAATTTTACAAATTTCGGAAATACCCAGCCTTTTGTTAAAGAAATGAAAACAGAGTGTTTGTCATAAATCTGCCTAGTCCTAGCGAAAATTCCCAGATAGTTCTTGCCACTTCTTCCTAGAAATACTTGTATTATTGTAATTTTCTAGAGCGGCTCAAACCTCCAATATATTGTGGCTATCACGTCTGTCCCAGTGGTGATTGACATATTTTTTGCCGACAGTCATGGGAAAAGCCTTCACGGGCGCCGACTTGTCGCCTTCTTGAAAATTTAAGTTTGAATGGAACGTTTTAGACAGATATTTAAGCAGTCTTACGGAGGTGTAGACACCCCTGTTTTGCCCCCCCCCCCCCCCCCCCCCCCCGGTTGTTGCGCCCCTGCTGGTCCTGCCTACCCATCTACCCTATAGTAGTAGAGGGGTAGAGGTCGTTACTACACGACGGGTGGATTCGTAACCGCCACAGCCTCAATACCCTACATTTCACTTGACGTGCTGAGCATAATTAGAGGTGAATCAGAATGCCAATCAGAAATACGTTGATGGCATCAGAATGGAACCGGGGTGACCCGACTTACTTGAGGACAAAACCATCTGGACCGCTCGGCTGTATCGAGGCTGTCAGTGCGTGGGTAGATGGATAGCGGCGACCTGATCAATGTTTGGGTGGGGCTGCCTGACGCGCATGACGTTGCCATGGGGAGGGGGGGGGGGGGGGGGGGGGGGTCCCGAGCGTTGGTTGGTTGGTTGCCAGACAGCTTGACCTGATTTAATGCTGTGTTGCCATGGATACGAGCTCGTCTGGGAGCGGAAGGAAGCCTAGCTCAATACATTCCCGAATGGTGTTGCTGTGGGCAGCTGTTATTTGGTAGCGCTTGCAGCTGCAGCGAAGGATAAATGGAAATGTTTTACTTGGGTTGCTGGGCTATGTTCCCTCTTGTCTCAAACCCTCCTGTCATTTGATATTCCCCTTACAAAGAGTAGCAGCATTGTCGAAACGGATCAGCGATCTCACCATGCGTGTAATTTCAAAGGCTCTTTTCAAAAGGAAACTCCCCCTCTTAACAGTTCATTGAAGCAGAAGGGTGCATGCTTTTGTTAGCACCCCTCGAGTTAATAAGAAATTAACGGTTAGATTAATTTGTTAGCGAAGACATTCGAGTCCCCAAATCCTAACGGTGCGTTCTTTCAACCATTCGCTATTGTCTCCAAGTCCTCGTATTCTTGTTTGGGGTTGATGGGCTGGAGAGTGCTAGTACGGTGCTGCAAGTAGCATAGGTACCCAAGTAGCATACCAAGCTTAAAAATTCCTTTCGGCAGCCCCGATAGAAGTAGGTATAGATTTCGAAGGTCGAACAAAAAGGATAAGGGGTAGGTGCGAATATAATAGTCCCAGAAACTTTCCCAACCTCGCCATTTTGAAACGCGTGCGATATTTTGAAAACTTTATGCAGTCTTTCATTAAGTAGAACTCCGCTTAAGTGGGGGAGGGGGGAAGGGGGGGGGGGGGGGGTTAAGCGGTCTACTAGGTCTATAGAGCTCATAGGAAATTTTATCGCCAATAATGACAGCCGGGTAGCACTGTTTGGGAAGCCATAGAGGTAAGTTTACTTGACGAAATTGTTAACAGTACAAAAATATATACCTAATCGCTGGTAGGTGGGTATACCGCCATAGGTTACGG